>JACEEZ010013729.1:482500-500000 GCA_016584305.1 Chionoecetes opilio
CCCCCCCCCCCTAACCCCCCTCCCACCTTCAAGACCCCCCTAAAACCCTCCTACCCCCTGCAACCCCCCCTAAACACCCCTCTCCCATTCAAGAACCCCACCTAAACCCCCCTCTCCCCTGCAACACCCCCCTAAACACCCCTCTACCCCTGCAAGAACCCCACCTAAACCCCCCTCTCCCCTGCAACACCCCCCTAAACACCCCTCTACCCCTGCAAGAACCCCACCTAAACCCCCCTTCCCCCTGCAAAACCTCACCTTCCACCCCCTCTAATAAAACAAATTGTAGGAAAAAAAGCACATTCAGGTCATCCAATTGCACATTCTTTTACCTCTTAACACCTGCGCTTTGAGGAAGACAAGGACGGTGGACTGCTATTACGGCTCTAGGTAGGTATTCGCGAGCTCTAACACCTCATATGTATTGTCTATCATTACCATACTCTTTGCAATACCTCATAAGAAAGATCTGCCATCACCATCCTCTCTAACAGTTCGCAAGGATGACCCTCAAGCTAGGTAGTGGACAGGTTCTTCCTATTACTGCTCTAGGTACTCACGCTATAAGTACGTATATAGTAGTAAGTTATAGTATGTGCAGCGTAATGCTTAGCTTCAGGTTGACGGTCGCAACCACCACCACCACCCTCCACCGTCACCACCCTCCACCTGTGATGGGTTGTGGACTGGTTTGAAGCCTGACAGGTTGTGGCCATCATAAGAACATAAAATAAGGAAGCTACAAGAGGCCGCGAGACCTACACGAGGTAGTTCCTGTTACTTAACACTACCTACATCCACCTTTCATCCCCATCCATGAAATTACCTAGCTCCTTTCAAAGCTCCCTAATGACTCCGCACTAACTACCTGTCTACTGAGTCCATCATCGGGACTCGACACACCACGGATGTCAAGAAGCCTCAGTACAGAGCGCCCTTCCCAAAGCCTTGTTGCTACCGACGCGACCACCCCATCGCACTGCATACCTACCTACCTTTGCTATTCCTCAGAGAAAATAAAAGTCATGGAGGATCTTAAAGAAAAAAATATAAATCGTTGAGATGTAGATTTCGTCCGTCTCAAGAGTAAAGAGTCGTCCCCAAGACCTTTTTTTTCTCCTCTTGTCCAAACAGGAGTCCTCGAGTGGCCTTGGCGCTGCTCAACCCCACTACACGACGACGACTAACTATTTTTCTCTTTTTTGGAATCCTCTTTTTTTTTTTTCTTTTCTGGTATCCTGAGTTGAGTTTTTTTTTTTTTTGGAGTCCTCTCGTTTTTTTTTCTTTTTTGGTATCCTGAGTTGAGTTTTCTTTTTCTTTTTTTCTTTTTTGGAATCCTGTGTAGTGTTTTCTTTTTTGGAATCCTGTGTAGTGTTTTCTTTTTTGGAATCCTGTGTAGTGTTTTCTTTTTTGGAATCCTGTGTAGTGTTTTCTTTTTTGGAATCCTCTCGTGTTTTTATTTCTTTTTTGGAATCCTGTGTAGTGTTTTCTTTTTTGGAATCCTGTGTAGTGTTTTCTTTTTTGGAATCCTGTGTAGTGTTTTCTTTTTTGGAATCCTGTGTAGTGTTTTCTTTTTTGGAATCCTGTGTAGTGTTTTCTTTCTTGGAATCCTGTGTAGTGTTTTCTTTTTTGGAATCCTGTGTAGTGTTTTCTTTTTTGGAATCCTGTGTAGTGTTTTCTTTTTTGGAATCCTGTGTAGTGTTTTCTTTCTTGGAATCCTGTGTAGTGTTTTCTTTTTTGGAATCCTGTGTAGTGTTTTCTTTTTTGGAATCCTGTGTAGTGTTTTCTTTTTTGGAATCCTGTGTAGTGTTTTCTTTTTTGGAATCCTGTGTAGTGTTTTCTTTTTTGGAATCCTCTCTGTTTTTTTTTTCTTTTTTGGAATCCTCTCGTGGTTTTTTTTTTCTTTTTTGGAATCCTCTCGTGTTTTATTTCTGTTTTGGAATACATAAGAACATAAGAAAATAAGGAAGCTACAAAAGGCCGTTAGACCTACACGAGGTAGTTCCTGTTACTAAACACTACCTACATCCACCTCTCTTCCCCATCCATGAATTTATCCAGACTCCTTTTATTTTAATCCTGTGTTGTGTGTTTCCGAAGTCAAGGAGGACGCGCGTGACGCACCTACTGCAGGCTGTCTCTGGCTGGCCCGAAGCTCCGCCCACACGTGCAGGCCAGGTCTTTATTGGCCGTGTGTCCAGGTATATATAGGAAGCCTCACCGCCCGGTCCATCACTCCCGCTGGCTCTGTGTCGTCTTGTGCAAAGAGGAATATCATTCGCTATGTGAGTAGTCGTGTTGGGCAGGGGACAGGGGGTTGGGCAGGGGGGTTAAGTGCTGGTTGGGGGCAGGGGGGAGGTGGTTTAAGTGGTGGTTGGGGGGGGGGCGGGGGTGGTCAGGTGTAGGTAACTAATAAGGTTGCCAACTAGTCCTGCTTTAGGTAACTCAGGTAGGCAACTAGTCGTGCTTGTAGGTAACTCAGGTAGCTAACTAGTCCTGCTTGTAGGTAATGAAGGTAGCCAACTAGTCGTGCTTGTAGGTAACTCAGGTAGCTAACTAGTCCTGCTTGTAGGTAACGAAGGTAGCCAACTAGTCGTGCTTGTCTCCCGGTAAAAGGTTAATGCATCCTCTAATCCTCAGTGTCTTTGTATCATGCCTAGTTCATGTTCTAATTGATATCATATAGTTATTGGTGATTAACTATTGTAGCCACCATAAGTTAGTGCCCCATCACGTCGCTATGGTATAACCGGCGCACCCATTCCATTAACCCATTCTGTAGTGACACTTTCTCCACTACACACACTACACGACCTGACTTTTGTACTTGGTTCCTTAATTAACCCGCTCCACCTGTGCCTCCACCTCCACCAGCTCCACTACACGACCTGACTTTCGCACATAACATTAACATAATATATCTTAACGCGCTCCACCTCAGGGTTACATCATTATAATAAACACTGAAGCACTAATCAAACCATTACCCTAACGCTTGAAGCTCATAACAGGAGCTACCTCGTGTAGGTCTCGCGGCCTCTTGTAGCTTCCTTATTTTCTTATGTTCTTATAACCAGGTGACATAGTGTTAAACAGGTGTCCTATATACTTTAATAGTCATACCTGTACCTGCATTGCCTAACCTCATAGTGGCATTGGAGTCTTAGAAATCAACTCTGTCTGTGATTACCAAGAAAATTCATTGGAAAAAAAGACTCATTCACAGTAACGTATTTCAACATCCTACCTCCCACTTTTTTTTTCTTTTTTTTTTCCACTTGCGGAAAATTCAATCACGAGTAACAAGAAGTAGTGAAATTTCTTATACATAAAGTGACTCTATAGATTAGACCGGCCTCCTTACATCACCTGAGGGAGGCTTATTGTATTCATTTATATTCATGTATATTTAAAGTTATTAATCCTACAGATGGCTTAAAAGGTAGATATGTCAAGGCAGTAAGTGTTCGGAATCAGCTCAAAATCAGGGTTTACGGTAAGGGAGAGTGAAGGGGAGGGGTGTATAGGCATTGGAGGGAGGGATGTATAGGCATGATGTCATATTATCGCAGCTTGCCGCGTGTTGTGCAGTGGCGCCGAGGGTTGCAATAAGACATTCAACTCCAGAGTGAAAGGAGTCCCCACCTCACCCTGACCTGTTACGACAAGCACATCACACACACACACACACACACACACACATACTAACCGCGCGATGGTCAGGTTGATAGCGTGCTGGTCTCCCACTCTGTGGGTAGGCGGTTCGAATCTTCGCGCTCCCGGGGATTTTTCACTGATAAATTCGGGCGGTTATTGTCCCCCTTGAGAAAGGGGATGGGGGTGTGTGGTGTGTGAGGTCCCGGCATTGCCCAAAGATCGGTAATAATGAGCTCCAAGCTCGCACTGCGATGGTGAAAACTGGCGATCGCGAGCCAGCTCGCGTGGATAAGACCATGGGTGAATAACACACACACACACTACATCAATTTAAAGAATAAGTTGATAAATATATACGAGGATGTGAAGATAGGACCACAGGAGTATAGCTTAGGGCCTGTATGCAATAACTAGGTAAACACATACACACATACACACATTCTCTCTCTCTCTCTCTCTCTCTCTCTCTCTCTCTCTCTCTCTCTCTCTCCTCTCCCCTCTCTCTCTGGGAAACACTAAAACATCTCACATTGCAAACTCACTTCATTAAAAAAAACTTGAATCTTAAACTCACTTCACACCAAAACACTTCACATTGCAAACTCTCCCCCCCCTCTCTTCTCTCTCTCTGTCTCCTTAACCTAGTCTTCAATAGCTTCCATTCACCCATAAGTCATTAATCTTGGCAGCCTTTGTCTATATAAGTTCTTACCTGTCTTGTGTTCTTATGTTACCTCGTGTTTGCCTTCAGTGCCCTCCCCCTTAACCTCTTTTTGCTCTCCTCCAAAACACTTTCACTCTCTTCATACTTTCCAGTTTCCTCTTTCACTTTCATCTCACGTTCACTCAGTACAGTCTCGTGTCGTTTCGCTTTCATTACTCCCTATACTTCTGCGGGTTTTTTTTTCTCTCTCTCTAACATCTTCATCTCCTCTTCCTCTCCTCTCTCTCTCAACTCCTCTCTCCTCCACTTCTCTCTACTCATCTCCTCCTCTCTCTTCTCTCCTCCTCTCTCTCTCCACTTCTCTCTACTCACGTATCATGGCAAGAAAGCAGCCAAATATACACTGCCTCAAATTTCAAACTCACTTCACACCAAAACACTTCACATTGCAAACTCACTTCACACCAAAACACTTCACATTTCATACTCACTTCACCAAAACACCTTAAATCTCAAACTCACTTCACATCCAAAACACTTCATATTGCAAACTCACTTCCCACCAAAACACCTAATATATCAAACTCACTTCACACCAAAACACTTCAAATCTCAAACTCACTTCCCACCAAAACACTTCAAATCTCAAACTCACTTCCCACCAAAACACTTCAAATCTCAAACTCACTTCCCAACACTCAAACCACACTTCAACATCATTCAAACTCACTTCCCACCAAAACACTTCAAATCTCAAACTCACTTCACACCAAAACACTTCAAATCTCAAACTCACTTCCCACCAAAACACTTCAAATCTCAAACTCACTTCCCACCAAAACACTTCAAATCTCAAACTCACTTCCCACCAAAACACTTCAAATCTCAAACTCACTTCACACCAAAACACTTCAAATCTCAAACTCACTTCACACCAAAACACTTCAAATCTCAAATTCACTTCACACCAAAACACTTCACATTGCAAACTCACTTCACACCAAAACACTTCAAATCTCAAACTCACTTCACACCAAAACACTTCAAATCTCAAATTCACTTCACACCAAAACACTTCACATTGCAAACTCACTTCACACCAAAACACTTCAAATCTCAAACTCACTTCACACCAAAACACTTCAAATCTCAAATTCAGTTAACATTCAAACACTTTTCACCTCAAACTCACTTTATTTATTATCAGGCAAAACACGCCATTCTTCAAGTGTCTGCTGCGACCTTGAGCCTGTAGACATCTCTCCGGTACTTGGCGTTGCTTTCACCTGCTTGATTATAGTAAGCAGCCTTCTTCTTCTTCTTCTTCTTCTTGTGGCCTCTTCTGCTTGATTATAGTAAGCAACCTTCTTCTTCTTCTTCTTCTTGTGACCTCTTCTGCTTGATTACAGTAAGCAGCCTTCTTCTTCTTCTTCTTCTTGTGACCTCTTTTGCTTGATTACAGTAAGCAGCCTTCTTCTTCTTCTTGTGACCTCTTCTGCTTGATTATAGTAAGCAGGCGCGGGAAGCACGGGCCACACCACTCAACATTTTTTTCTTCTATTTTACACTAGATTTAACCCGATTTTCGTAGTTTCATAATACGTATGACCTCTTTAGGGGTAATATTTTGTAATAATAACTTTTAATTTAGCAAGGCGATATTGTAAAAGAATGAATGAGGCAAAAAAATTAAAGGAAATAGTTAAATATGAATAAAAAAGTGGATGATAGAATTAAATATGAATACGCGCTATAAGCACAAATGTAAAAAAAAAAAAAAAAAAACTCGTACTCACTCAACTTTTTTGTGTGCTATTTTACACTAGATTTAACCCGATTTTCGTAGTTTCACAATTCTTTTAACCTCCTTGAGAATAGTTTTTGTAAAAGATGTAACTATAACTTAACTAAAAAAAAAATCTTTGAGAATAATAACACGTAATAAAAGTTCGTAATTAATGAAGCAAGTTAATGTTAAAGAATGAATAAGGAAAAAAAAGGAAATTAGATATAGTTAAATGAGAAAAAAAATAGAAAACCAATATTCTGGGAGCACTTCTGTATTTAGTTTATATTGAAACTCGGATGAGGGTTGTTAGCTTCGTAATCAAGGATGCGGAGGTGAGCACAGTAGCAAAGCGCCACTTTATTAAAAGCTTCATTAATTCTCGTCTCTTCACTTGATTTAAACATTTCTTTAGCTACCTACTACTACTTTTCATTTCTTCATCTGACTTTTTATGTTTGGTATATCAGTGTATTTCGTTTCTTCTCTTCTTTCTCTCTCTCTCTCTCTCTTCTCTCTTCTCTCCTCTCTCTCCTCTCTCTCTCTCTCTCTCTCTCTCTCTCTCTCTCTCTCTCCTCTCTCTCTCTCTCATGGTTAACTTTATCAAACTCTTCCCACGGAAAAATGTATCGCCAAAAATGACTGTTATTTTGTTAAGTTTATCCTTAAGTAGTCTCCCTCACTCCATTTTCTTTGCCGTGAATTTTTAGAACGGTGACTCAAAAGCTATCGATGTAATGACCAACTCAAGCAAATTCCAGCACACACACACACACACACACACACACACACACTGGAATATAAAGGGTAAAAATAAATATATAAGGTATAGGTATAGAAGGAATCAAGACTAAAGTACAGTACGTAGGCCCTAATAATAATGCTAACACACACGCTCTCTCTCTCTCTCTCTCTCTCTCTCTCTCTCTCTCTCTCTCTCTCTCCTCTCCTCTCTCCTCTCTCTCTCTTCTCTCTCTCTCTCTTCTCTCTCTCTTTTTCTCTCTCTCTCTCTTCTCTCTCTCTCTCTCTCTCTCTCTCTCTCTCTCTCTCTCTCGTAACCTCGCCATTTCGTGAATTAGAAACTCGTACATTGAGGTTAATCGATTTTTTTTCCGCCTTCAACCAAAACCCTCACATAAATAATGACTTCACTCTATAACTACTGCGTCCCGCCTCCACCTCACCCTTGAAGCTCTAAGATCAATGGATTTTTAATATCATCATCATCATCTTTCGGTTTAACGTCAGTTTCCCCTCATGAGGTCAGACGGTCGATGATACGCCTCCAATTTTATCGTCGGCGTTCATCATATACATTTGTGGCACGGGTTTTACGCCCCGGATGCTCTTCCTGACAGGCAACCCCAGTTTTCAGCCAAGGGCCTAGGTGGATTGCCTACCATGGCTAACGAGCCCCATCTGCCCGGGAGGTTTTACGGTGCAAACCCCTCCCCAACCCAATCTATGTCAGGGATTGGCCTTACTGCTCACCGTGGCCAGGGACGCAGAACCCCCTGTAGGGATTAACCCCGGGCTGCCCACTATTTCACCCCTAGCTGGGGCTGGATGGCCGTTAACTCAATAGTGAATTCATCTGCCCTTAAAGATGGTCTTATTTTTAGTCCATGGGTGTCCAGCACACCCTCCTCGCTTGTGAAGCCAGTGGGGGGGGGGGGGAGCCGGTTTAGTCGCCGACGATCCGACCATGCGGCTGGTTGTACTGGGTTACATGTTACCAAGGGGACAACTCTGCCTTTTAATAGTAGATGATAATGTTTAATAATAGTAGATATTTAATGATAGATGACCAGTTAATTAATCTTGCCTTGAAGCATAAGTCCAGCCTCGAGTCACCCCTCCATCACCACTCCATCATGTGACAAGCGTGAGGCCATATAGAGGTGTTGTCTAAGGTACAGTTTCACTTTCGCCAATCCATTATGTTCGACCTTGAGAGCAACGGACCGCAAGACACGGACGTTCAGTGACCCGCGTGCGTCGTCAGGTGTTGGCCCGGGGCGGTGGGTCAGAGCCAAGGATACTATATGAGGTCTCTTTATAGAAAGGCTTTATATGCTTCTATGTCAAAATGTAATAATGTAAATAAAGCTAAAAAAGAAGAAGAAAACAAACCTCTGGACAAGTGGATACATAAAGCTGTGGGCCACTTTCTCGGCTCCCTTATTTGCACTTTCTCTACTTTTTCGACTTTTTTCGCGCCAAATCGCCGTGACATTATGGAACCTTAAGAAGCGTCTCATTTCTCTGTTAATTTTCTAGTTTTGGGTTTTATATACTGCAAGACATCATAACATAACATAAAGGAGATATTATGCTTCAGGACTGTGTAACGGTGACGGTGACGGTGTGTATTATTATTTTTTTTTTTTCTTGTATGCCTTCGGGTGAGAATAAAATTATCATTATTATTATACTAATGCTGCTTTTTTTCCGCATTATGAAACATGGCATTATGGAACCTTAACCCCTTCACGCCTAGATCTTTTCTTTGCTATATGAAATTGTCTGTTGTCAGCCATAAAATAACGAAAAAGTAACATAATATACCAAATTAGTTAGTAGACAAGGATATTAAACAGGTCATATCTATAAAACATTGCTGATATTCACTAAAAATCGTCTAATGGCACCCAAATTACAATGGAAATTACGTTCTGGGTCTCAAAGGGTCAAGAAACAGGACATATTTATTTAATGATTTTCTAGTTTTATCATTACTATTATCATCATTACTATAATAATGCTGCTTTTTTCCCGCAGGTTTGGCATGAAGACAGTGGCGACGATAGCGGTGTTGGCGGTGGCGGTGAGCTTCGTGGCCGCCCAGATCCCGGAGAACATCCAGCTGGGTCTCAACGCGGGCACGGACGAGAGTGACCGCAGGCTGAAGGAGGTGCTCGCTGACGAAAACATCACCGGCTTCGTCAACTGTATGATCAAGCCCTGGGGCGAGACGTGCGGCGAGCGAGCACCCATCATGGCCAGTACGTATTGAGTGTGAGAGAGTAGGGAGCCCTGAGAGTGGTGGCTGTAGGTTTAGGAGTGCAAGAGGGATATTCATTAGGGATATTGCCATGAATTATCCTTTTAGACGTGCTGGGAGCGAGCACCCATCATGGCCAGTACGTATTACATGACATTGTGTGAGAGAGTATGGAGCCCTGAGAGTGGTGGCTGTAGGTTTAGAGGTGCAACAGGGACATTTATTAGGGATCTTGCCATAAATTATCCTTTTAGACGTGCTGGGAGCGGGCACCCATCATGGCCAGTACGTATTACATGACATTGTGTGAGAGATTAGTGGTGGCTGTAAGTTCGAGAGAGACCTTTATCAGGGATCTTGGCCTAAGCTATTCCTTAAAATGTGGATACCAGCCCCTCTGCACAAGACAACAGGAAATTTAATTGTCACTGAATGTTATATATATTTTTATAATCATCGTTGTAGGCGAATACGTGATGCAAAATTAGGCATTGCTCGTAGAATGACTATAGTGTGAGCTTGCTTAAAAAAAAGACGAAGTTTCAGGTCAACATCCATAGGTCTGTCAGCCTCTGTCGCTGGATGAGAGGCTGACTGGCGGGACGGTACATGGCAAAACAATATTAAATACCTTATAATATGTTTGCATAGGAAAGAACACTATAACTGAAGAAAGGAATCCCAACCCTTTTTGGTAGTGTTAATTCGCCTCATCCCTTTCTGTCGCCCCATAACACGCTATCTTTCTATTGATCCCCTAATTTCCTTTTATCTTATTTATTCTATGTCTCTTTCATCACAAACTCCTGGTCCATCATTAACCCGCCTCCCTCTCCTCCGTCTCCTCCCAAGTATGTCTCTTTCCTCTATCACAAACTCCTGGATCACCCTTATAATATTAACCTGCTTCCCTCTCTATTCTGTCTCTTTCCTCTCGCACAAACATATGGTCCGCTATTAATTAACCCGCCTCCCTCCCGTTACAGTCATGATCAAGTTCGCGCTGCGGGACAACCTGCGCTGCGACGGCTGCTCTGACAGAGTGAAACAGCAGATGAAGTTTATCGAGACGCGCCTCAGGAGTAACAAACCGGAGTGCACGAGGCTGCTCGACGGCATCCAGTTCAAGACGTACACGAAGCAGGTTTGCCAAGTGTAGGACTGACGAAGGGGACAACGTGTAGGCAATAAGCAAGGCTAATATAAAGAGGTATACAGAAAACGAATGAAAATGTTTCAGTATCCCAGGTGAGGTGAAGTAGCCAAGAGAAGAGTTGACATGGTTGGTAAAGGAGACACAGTTGAAGAGGACCTGTATTATCTTGTGTATTCGTGTATAGGAAGGACCAAGGATAATATAGAGAGGTATATTATCCTTGGCAAGCACCCTTCTCTATCGCTGTACTATGGTGCGTCTTTATTATTATTACCACACAGGGCACCAGGACAAGAACAATGGGGAGATGTCACGCACGGGGCATCTGCTCATTATAGCGTTACCGTGTGGAAGGAAGAGTGAAAGTTGCATAGAATGTTGAGTTACATGTAGACGGAATGGTTAGGTGTGCCGGAATAAAGAGTAAATGTGTGTATATATTTTTTTGCCTGACACAATCGTCTTTTGATAAGCATATACGTATATACACATTAAATAAGTATATGTTAAATACACGCTGAGAGAAAAAAAGTCATCGCTGCCGAACTCTTTTACATATACTATAATAATAATAATAATGATAATAATAATAATAATAATAATAATAATAACGTTAAATACACGCTGAGAGAAAAAAATGTCATCGCTGCCGAACTCTTGTACCTTGACTATAGTGACACCAAAGTACCAAAATACCAAGTAAACCCACTTCGTATACGAACAGAAAAATCTGGCATCTCCGGTCAAATAGTGACGTAGATGGAAGACGCTCTCACTCCTCAAGGCTGCTTCGAGAGCGAGAGAGCGAGAGAGAGAGCGAGAGCGAGAGAGAGAGAGAGAGAGAGAGAGAGAGAGAGAGAGAGAGAGAGAGAGAGAGAGAGAGAAGAGAGAGAGAGAGAGAGAGAGAGAGAGAGAGAGAGAGAGAGAGAGAGAGAGAGAGAGAGAGAGAGAGAGCGTTCTCCATCGACGTCACTATTTGACCGGAGTAGCCAGATTTTTCTGTTCGTATACGAAGTGGGTTTACTTGGTATTTTGGTACTTTGAGTGACACAACAGATAAAAAGGAAGCCACTTCGAATTCTATAAAAAAAAAATTCATAAAAAAAATAAATGTAGAGTATCGGTATATCAGTGCTTCATTAACTTGAACATAAGAACATAAGAACATAAGAAACTAAGAAAATAAGGAAGCTACAAAGGCCGTGATACCTACACGTGGTAGTTCCTGTTACTTAACACTACCTACATCCACCTTTCATCCCCATCCATGAAATTGTCCAGCCTCCTTTTATAGCTCCCTAATGACTCCGCACTAACTACCTGACGACTGAGTCCATTCCAACGGGAACGATAAATTGATGGCATGCACTTATAAAGGAAGGGATGTGTGTTAACAGTATATGTAAATTTTATGAACAAAAATATGATAGTTTAAAGACGGGACATTACAAGCTTGGCTCAAATCCTGTACCTACACAAATAGGTAAACACACATTGTGAAAGTTATTGGGAATTGGCTGAAATAGGGACTTTTAATCATTGTAACTGAAAACTGACTCTAGATTCGTGTTCAGCATGCCCAATAACTGCTAGGAACTAATTTTCAAGCAAATCTATTTTTCAAAATATTTGGCAAATTTTGCAAGGGGTATGTCTTTATTATTTTTTTAAATCACGTTTTTTTCAATAACTAAAAAACTAAGGCAGATAGGTGCAAGAGGTATAGAGAAGTAAATATGAAGTAGATCAAGGGCTATCATTTGGCGTAAAGCAAAAAAAATATTGATATAAACTTACAACAATTATTGAAACACGTTCTTGTTGCTTTGTTTTGTCTGTATGCCACCGGGCGAGGACAAAATTATTATTATTATTATTATTATTATTAGTTCAGGAGGTAAAGGCACGCAATTCCTACACTGCTACAGACTGCCACTCACCACCACCACCACCATCGCCTTGGAGACAGAGGGACAGACGGTCGCTCTTATCAGTATTAGGTAACATTATGCAAAGACATGCATAATGTTTATAAACTTCAACAAACCAGCATCATAGCCTTACCCAATACATCATACTATACCCTCCTCCATGCCTCATTCCCCATCGCTCACTAGATATTTTTAACCCCTTGAGGCCCATAACGTAATTTCTATTGTAATTTGACCACCCTTAGACGATTTTAATTAATATAAGCAATACTTTATAGATATGACCTCTCTTGACCTGCTTAGTATCATTGTCTATTAGCTGATTTGGTATTTCAAGGTAGTTTTGATAATTTCTTGGCTAACTACAGACCAGACAATTTTATATAGCAAAGGAAAGATCTGGGCGTGAAAGGGTTATCAAGAGATTGCTTTACCATCTTTCCTCTTATCCCCTTGTGTATTATATGATCTATTATGTTATCTACGTATGAGATTAGGTCACCACACTCACTATATACTATACCCTCCATGCCTTCTTCCCCACCACTCACTACAGGCTTGTAGTACTGTCCATCTCTATTTCTTCTCTCGCTTTGTTGAATTTTTTCCTGTTGTTTCCTTGAGTATTACGCTCTTATATTAATTTACGTATGAGATTAGGTCACTATACCTTCACTATACCTTTCATACTCCCTCCCCATCGCTAACTAGGGCATGTATAAGTGTCCTCACCCTTCCAAATACCTCTGAAGCTCATGGAATAATGCAAGTCTCCCTAAAAGGCGGGCTTGACACATGGGTTTTTCCAGGTATAGTAACACCCCAGACTCTCCCCCCTTGTGTGTGTGTGTGTGTGTTCACCCATGGTCTTGTCCACGCGAGCTGGCTCGCGATCGCCAGTTTTCACCTTCTCAGTGCGAGCTTGGAGCTCATTATTACCGATCTTTGGGCAATGCTGGGACCTCACACACCACACGTCCCCATCCCCTTGCTCAAGGGGGACAGTAACCGCCCGAATTTGTCAAGTGAAAAATCCCCGGGAGCGCGAGGATTCGAACCGCCTACCCACAGAATGGGAGCCCGGCACGCTGTCAATGACATGACGCAAGCAAATCTGAGAATCGAAAATACTAAAGTAAATTCTGTAGACGAGAATGTGAACAACAACAAAAAACAAAAAAAACAAAACAGCAACAACAACAACAACAACAACAACAACACCACCACCACCACCACCACCACCACCAACACCACCAACACCACCACCACCACCACCACCACCAACAACAACCACCACTGATATCTCGCAACACATATCATAGTATATATTACTGAACATATTACTTGTATATAATATCCACCGAGCTGTTGCGTAAAGCCAGCCATGCGCTATGCCATCACGTATACCTCGGTCATATATAACTTTTATCTGTCATATTATTGTTAGCATTACGTGGTGGTTGTGACCTATTTACTGTTAGCTTTACGCGAATCATTGTCGACAGCGTTATTTTTTTTTTTTTGGTAACTCATTTCTCATACTAGAGGAGGAGGGAGGAGGAGGAGGAGGAGGAGGAGGAGGAAGAGGGAAGGGGGGCTAAAGTAAATAATAAAAAAGGTAAATAAAGAAAGGGTGATGCTGTTAAATTGAGTAAAAAGATGCAGAAGATTGAAAGGAAGGAAGGAAGAAGGAAGGAAGGAAGGAAGGAAGGAAGGAAGGAAGGAAGGAAGGTAGGTAATAGAAGAAGAAGGAATAAGGAAAGGAGAAGGGAGGGAAAGGAAAATAAGCATAGGAAGGGAAATAGGGGAAAATAGGGAAGGGTAATAGGGTAAGAAAAGGAAGCATAGGGATGAAGGGAAGAAGTTATCGAAGAGGGAAAAGACAAAGGGTTATAGATAGATAATTATAGATAAAAGATAGATAGAGATAAGTAATATAGATACAGATAAAGCTAGAAAGATATAGATACAAGGTTATTGATAGATAGAAGTATGGAAGAAAGAAGGAAGGAAGGAAGAAGAAGAAGAAAGGAAGAAGAAGAAGAAAGAAGGAAGAAAGAAGGAAGAAGAAGAAGAAAGGAAGAAGAAGAAAGAAAGAAGGAAGACAGAAGGAAGAAGAAGAAGAAAGGAAGAAGAAAGAAGGAAGAAAGAAGGAAGAAGAAGAAGAAAGAAGGAAGAAAGAAGGAAGAAAGAAGAAAGAAAGAAGAAGAAAGAAGGAAGAAAGAAAGAAGAAAGGAAGAAGAAGAAGAAAGAAGGAAGAAAGAAGGAAGAAAGAAAGAAGGAAGAAAGAAGAAAGGAAGAAGAAGAAGGAAGAAAGAAGAAGGAAGAAAGAAGGAAGAAAGAAGGAAAATGGTTGGATTGGAGGAAAGTTGGAAGAAAGAGAAAGGGACTTTCCCACTTTACAAGAAAAAAAAATTGTTATAGGTGAGAGAGTTATAGCGAGGAGTATAATGTAGTGTAGTGTAGTGTAGTGTAGTGTAGTGTAGTATAGTGTATGATTTATAGTGTAGGGAGTTATGGAGGGAGGGAGAAAGGGAGGGAGAAAGGGAAGGGAGGGAAGGCTAATACAATACTGCTAAAATGTCTTTGTATAGGGCATTGGAGAGACGTGGTTGACAGCTATTGGTGAAAACACTCACTCACTCACTCACTCACTCACTCACACATACACACACACACACACACACACACACACACACACACACACACACACACACACACACACACACACACACACACACACACTCACACTCACACTCACACTCACACTCACACTCACACTCACACTCACTCTCACACACACACACACACACACACACACACACTCACACTCACACTCACACTCACACTCACACTCACACACACACTCACACTCACACTCACATACACATACATACACGCACATACACATACACATACACACACACACACACACACACACACACACACACACACACATACACCCACACACACACCCACACCCACAAAAAAAAAAAAAAAAAAAAAAAAAAACTGACTTTTCCAGACTCGAAAGCTACTACGTTTTTTTTCCGTCACATTTTTGTCTAGTCATAAAAACAAAAACAAAAAAAACCCCACTAGTATTAACTGGGAGAGGGAAAAAGCGAGACAAAAACAAAGGAAACAAAGATCCGTGCAGAGTGAAAGGCAAGTCCGCACAAAAAAATATAAATAAAAAGTAGAAATAAACGTAATGGTAAGCTTACATTTGAATAGTTTTCCGACTTTCTACTATCATACCACCTGTTTCACTTCTAACGCAATACTTTGATGAAATTGACTGTTTTACGTATATTATGAGGTAACAAATGGACTCTCCCTTCCTTCCTTACCCCCTCTCTCTCCTTCCTCTCGCTCTCCTTCCTTCTCTCCCTCTCTCCTTCCCTCTCTCCTTCCTTCCTCCCCCCCTCTTTTTCCTTCCTCTCTCTCTCCTTCCTTTCCTCCCACTCTCTTTCCTTTCCTCCCGCTCTCTTTTTCCTCCCACTCTCCTTCCTTTCCTCCCACTCTCCTTTTCCTCCCACTCTCCTTTCTTTCCTCCCACTCTCCTTTTCCTCCCACTCTCTTTCCTTTCCTCCCACTCTCTTTTTCCTCCCACTCTCCTTCCTTTCCTCCCACTCTCCTTTTCCTCCCACTCTCCTTCCTTTCCTCCCACTCTCCTTTTCCTCCCACTCTCCTTCCTTTCCTCCCACTCTCCTTTCCTTCCTTTCCTCCCACTCTCCTTTTCCTCCCACTCTCCTTTTCCTCTCTCTCTCATTTTCCTCCCTCTCTCCTTTTCCTCCCACTCTCCTTTTCCTCTCTCCCTTCTTTTCCTCCCTCTCTCCTTCATTGTCACCCTCCCTCCCTCCTTCCCTCCCTCCCTCCTTCCCTCCCACTCTCCTTCCTTTCTTCCATCTCTCCTTCATTTTCTCCCTCCTTCCTTCCCTCCCACTCTCTTTCCTCCCACTCCCTCCTTCCTTCCTTCCCTCTCTCCTTCCCTTCCTCCCTCTCTCCTACCTTTCCTCCCACTCTCCCTCCTTTTTTCCCCTCTCTCTCTCCTTTTCTTCCCAGTTTCCTTCCTTTCCTCCCTCTCTCCTTTTCCTCCTACTCTCATTTTCCTCCCTCCTTCCTTTCCCCCCTCCCTCCTTCCTTCCCTCCCTCTCTCCTTCCTTCCTATGTATTCCTATGTATTCCTGATCACATACACACACTCTGAAGGTTAACACTCAGCAAAAGCTTCCTACAATCGCCTCTGAAAGTAATCGTCCAGACCATTTCATCATTCCTGATTTAATGCAATCAAATCATAGCCATTAACGAGTATATCAACAACACGTCGTCACTTTTTGTATCCAGTCAGCCGTTTTTAAATAATCCGCAATCAAAATCTGCAAATTCCCCGAGTTTTCAAAACGCTCTCAAGGTTTGCAGACGCTCAGGCTCAGGCTCGGTGACGTACCATCAGGGAGGCTCATCTTCCCGCGCTGATCAGAGAGGCACGTAAACACAGAGATAAATATAGTACTTGAAGATATTTGGGTGTTTCTGATAGATTTTTTTTGCTATATGCCACATGCATGCATCCTTTATGGGTGCAGCAAGACAGCTGTGCCTTTCGAGAAAAGTTTGCACACGGAAAGGAGTGGCGTGTGTAGGGTGATACACGCCTATAGTGTGTTGGGGCGAGCAGTTGTGTTGAGAAACGGCGCCCCCCCGTAAGACAGTGACTCAGTCCAACACTATACCAGACCAGGTGGCCCTGTTAGACAGGGACGCCAGGACTGGCAGCAGCGGTGGACCACCACGACTGTGAGGCTTTGCCTCTTAACAAGACCAAGTAAACCAGTTGTGGAGTGGGCGTGCCCTGTGGTGAGAGACCCTGTGGTGGTGTGGCTGTCACACTTTCTGCCTTCCCGCCCGCATATTTTCCAACTCTATGCTGTAGTTAATGCTAGTATGTGGTTTCCGAGTAATGACGTTTGACTGTAGCTCCAAAACTAACCATAGGATTTTCTCGAAAGTACCTTCATTGTGATTCACACACACACATGGTTTAACCTTATTTACCAATCCATGTTTTGGAGAAGTGCCAGGTCCTCCTGCTGAACCTCAGGCTCTGCTAACACCTGTTCATCCACCTCGTACTCGGGCTCAAACATAGGATTCCATGACAATCTGAGGTTCGTTTTCCTCATAGTATACGCGACCAGCGTCATTTCTTTCGGTGTCAGATTGAGCATCGTTCTCTAGATCTGTCACAGCGACAGATTCACTGTCTGACACCGAAGTACAATCGCTCATCATA
>JACEEZ010013729.1:502500-535000 GCA_016584305.1 Chionoecetes opilio
TTTTTTCTTTTTTTTAGCAGCCTATTAGCGAGAATTGTGAAAAAGAAGTGGGTTGCGAGAATTAGAGAGAACTGAAACTCGAGAAATGCCAGTGGTCGCTGGCAGTTTTAACTCAAAGGTTGGTCTACTGTGTTTTCCCTCCGCGACTAATATTTTCATAAAATCAATTTCGCGATGAATATGATGCACCGCATCTGAATACTAAAAAAGAACGTTCTTCTGTTGTTCTAGTAAGTGTATGCATTGACATGCATTACGATTGAACGTTCTATAATAGCAATTTAATGCAAATTACTCGCCTCGAGTAGCAAAGCTTAATATATTTTTAAACATGTATATTGTGGCATGTAAAATTTGGGCGATGTTCACACTGTTTCTAAGACAGTACTGCTGCGTCTGGCAAACGCTTGTCAAAATACAATAAGCAATGCCTTGGAAAAACGAAGAATAAAGAATGCCGAAATCGGCTTGTTGCTGCGACAATGTAGGTTATAATTGTGGAGGCGACACGCCGCGGCGGGGAGTGGTGGGCGGGGAGATTGTGGCGGGGAGATTGAATCAAAACATTGCTACTTCACGCGTCGACTCATTGCACTTCCAGGCTTTCTATCTGATTGATACACAATAATAACAGGAACATATGACTGCCTAGGTATAGATAACTTCTAAACATACGTTATTGACTGTATAATATCATAGAGTAACATTTACCTCGCCTCCTCAACTATAACCTACTTGGTTATTTGGTTATATACAATGTTTTACAGAATCAGGCTTCTATACAATATACATATAGAAGAAAATCTTTCTTAAAATTATACTTTTGTGTTTTAAGTGCAGTGGAATAAGCCCATATTTTTCTTTCAAGTTGACCAACTTTTCACCAAATTGTGAGTTAAAACTGCCAGCGACCCCTGGCATTTCGGAGTTGCAGTTCTCTCTAATTGAGGAAACCTTGATGTAGGGTGATGGGTAATGGGTGAGTGAATGGGTGGGGTGATGGGTAATGGGTTGAGTGAATGGGTGGGGGGTGATGGGTTGGGGGTGATGGGTGAGGGAATAGGTGGGGGTGATGGGTAATGGGTGAGTGAATGGGTGTGTGGTGATGGGTAATGGGTGAGTGAATGGGTAGGGGTTGATGGGTAATGGGTGAGTGAATGGGGGGGGGGGTGATGGGTAATGGGTGAGTGAATGGGTGGGGGGAATACATACATTTCTACATCCATGATTTCAGGAAAGTTAGAAGGGGCTATCTGTAGAGTCCGTGTTTGGTGGGCCGAAGGCCCACCAAACACAGGTGGTGGGCCGAAGGCCCACCAATAGCCCTCCGCAGGAGCTAGCCAAAAAGTCCGCCCGGAGGGCGGCTTTGCGGCTAGTGTCATATAATTGTTAGAATCGCTACGTAATATTCTATCATACGATTTCTTTTTTACCCATAAGTCATTGTTTTTACCCATAAGTCAATTTTTTACCCATAAGTCAATTTTTTTACCCATAAGTCATTGTTTTTACCCATAAGTCAATCTTTTCACCCATAAGTCAATTTTTTGTACCCATAAGTCAATCTTTTTACCCATAAGTCAATTTTTTGTACCCATAAGTCAATCTTTTCACCCATAAGTCAATTTTTTGTACACATAAGTCAATTTTTTGTACCCATAAGTCAATTTTTTGTACCCATAAGTCAATCTTTTCATCCATAAGTCAATTTTTTGTACCCATAAGTCAATTTTTTTTACCCATAAGTCAATCTTTTCATCCATAAGTCAATTTTTTGTACCCATAAGTCAATCTTTTCATCCATAAGTCAATTTTTTTTTACCCATAAGTCAATCTTTTCATCCATAAGTCAATTTTTTGTACCCATAAGTCAATCTTTTCATCCATAAGTCAATTTTTTGTACCCATAAGTCAATCTTTTCATCCATAAGTCAATTTTTTTACCCATAAGTCAATCTTTTCACCCATAAGTCAATTTTTTGTACCCATAAGTCAATCTTTTCACCCATAAGTCAATTTTTTGTAACCATAAGTCAATTTTTTGTAACCATAAGTCAATTTTTTGTAACCATAAGTCAATTTTTTGTAACCATAAGTCAATTTTTTGTACCCATAAGTCAATTTTTTGTAACCATAAGTCAATTTTTTTTACCCATAAGTCAATTTTTTTACCCATAAGTCAATTTTTTTTACCCATAAGTCATTGTTTTTTACCCATAAGTCAATTTTTTTACCCATAAGTAAATTTTTTTACCCATAAGTCAATTTTTTGTACCCATAAGTCAATTTTTTGTACCCATAAGTCAATTTTTTTACCCATAAGTCAATTTTTTGTACCCATAAGTCAATTTTTTGTACCCATAAGTCAATTTTTAAAACCATAAGTCAATTTTTTTAAACTCATAAGTCAAATTTTTTTCTGATTCAATCTAATATTCCCGAGAAATTATCATAAAAAAACAATGACTTTGAAGATGGCGAGGAAAATATGAAGAAAATAAGGAGGAGGAGAGGAAGAAAAAGAAAATAATATATGCAATCACGCGACACAGGAAACACATATCAAAAAGTAACTATATGCATAGGAAGTAGCTAAATTGCTGTACTTATATCGATCAAAAAACCGTCCACATCCTCCTACACGTCCTGCCTGGGAGAAGAATGACGCATGTGTTATAACGCGCACACACACACACACACACACACACACACACACACACGCACACACACACACGCACAACGCACACACACACACACACACACACACGCACACGCACACGCACACACACACACACACACACACACACATACACACACACACACACCGAGCCTAGCCATAACATCCTTGAAGACATTATACACAGGAACTCAAGTGATCCTGCAATGACGTTATCGCTGAGTTTTTATGTCTGTTTCCTTTACGAATTACATGTCTGTGTACATCACACCCTCCACACACACACACACACACACGCATAGACACACACAACTCACACACACACACAGCACCCTCCCACACACACACACAGACAATACCCACACATCCCACACACACAATAAGCACACACACCGACACACACCACACCCACACACACACGCACACATACACACACAACTCACACACACACAACACCCTCCCACACACACACACAGACAATACCCACACACCCACACACACCGACACACCACCCACACACACACACATACACCCATGCACACAATTCCCCCCCCCCACACCCACACCCACCCTCACCCATACACACAACACCCACAATGGTCCCACATACCCACACACCCACACACACACATACCTACATACACACACACAAAGGCTAGTGATGTCATTGTTAAGCAAATACATCTGTCCTTGCATTTTCCAGGAGATGGAATTTTGGTGATGGTGGTGATGGTGGTGATGGTGTTTAGTGGTGTTGATATTAGGGTATAGGGTACACACGGGAACACCTTTTAAGGGACACACACGTAAGGGTACATGTGTGAGCGCCGTGAAGGGAATACTAAGCTAATAACAAAGACTCGCGTTCTATACGATTGCTATTATGATGGTAGGTTATTTTTGTTTCTCTATTTTTTTATGATTTGGTAGAAGTATTTTATTTTCATTTTGACGTAGGATTCAAAGAGATTGATGCCATATTTCTGGAGGCACTTACTTATTTTGGCTCAAGAACAATGTATGAATGAATGAATGAATGAATGAGTTGAAAAGATATGATAAATGTATTATATTATTGCCTGATTATGTTATTGGATCGAAGAGAAGTAAAAATCTGCTCCTTAACCCCTTCACGCCCAGATCTTTCCTTTGCTATATAAAAAAATCGTCTCTTGTTAGCCATAAAATTACGAAATATAACTGAATACACCAAATTAGTTAGTAGACAAGGATACTTAACAGGTCATATCTATAAAACATTGCTTATATTCACTAAAAATCGTCTAATGGTACCCAAATTACAATGGAAATTACGTTCTGGGTCTCAAGGGGTTAAGAAAAAAAGAAGTATAGTAGAGTACACTCTTAGAAAAGAAGGGCAGGAAAAGGGTAGAAAAAGGGTGTTTGTAGTGATGAAATACTGCTACCCTTTTTCTACCCTTACAAATATACCCTTTTGCAACCCTAAATATACCCTTTTCCAACCGCAAATATACCCTTTCTCAACCCTCTCGTCTAAAAAGGGTAGATAAAGGGTAGATGAAGGGTATAATCGGCAGCATCTACCCTCCAGCCTGGACATAGGGTATAAAAAGGGTAGTGATGGTGCGATGTAACAGTTCTACCCTTAATATACCCCTTATTTCTGAGAGTGTACATAGCTATAGAAAAAAAGTAAAAAATAGGAATAACATCATACAGGAGGAACGAAGAGAAGGAAAAAGAGAGGCACTTGCAGATATGATTTTGCGATTATGATTATCAGACGAAAACAGCAGTACGCGAACACGACTCAAGGCATGTTTTCAGCGGCTGTTTTAATATGAATCAAGACTGTTAAGGATTCGCATCAGTACTCCGGCTGCCAACGCCCGTCAGATCATGGTGTGGTTACGACGCCACATCACGGACTCAAGGCATGTTTTCAGCGGCTGTTTTAATATGAATCAAGACTGTTAATAAGGATTCGCATCAGTACTCCGGCTGCCAACGCCCGTCAGAGCATGGTGTGGTTACGACGCCACATCACGGACTCAAGATATGATATCATCGGCTGTTATACTTATGAAGCTAGACTGTTAAGGACTCGCTTTTAATACTGGCTGCCAACTATTGCTGGGTTTTTAATATTTATTTATTAATATTATTATCATCATTTTTTTTATCTATTTTTGTTTTTGTTTTTTCCCTTCTATGTGTTATCTTCTATATTTTTTCCTTCTATCTTCATTTTCCCTCTAATGTAATCGATGTAAATAAAGCTTAAAAAAACGTCCGTCACATCATGGTGAGGTTACGACGCCACATCAAGCACTCAAGGCGAAGACAAGCTGTACAAGCCAATGACTACAGGAAGCCACAACAACAAGCTAACGCCGCCCTATATAGCTACCTGCAGCGTCACTTTTTGCTTTTTGGCTTTTTGTTACCTCTTTTTGTTTTGCCCTTTACTTGGCCAGTCCTTTGTGATGTAAGAAAAAGAAAAAAATCTTTCTAGAGTTTGACATTATACCTTTTACATTTTCTTTTTGGGTCTGATCAAAGAGATTTTTAAAGTTCTATCTACACACACACACGCACGCACGCACGCACGCACGCACGCACGCACGCACGCACGCACGCACGCACGCACGCACCACACACACACACACACACACACCGTACTCCGTGGGGTACTCCGTAGTGTAGGGGTAGCACGCTCGGTTCACAACCGAGAGGTCCCGGGTTCGATCCCCGGGCGGAGCGGAAACAGATGGGCTGTTTCCTTAAAACCCGAGCCCTTGTCCACCCAGCAGTGAATGGGTACCGGGTGTCAGCCGGGGGTTTGTGACCCGCCTCCCGGGGTGCTGGCCTCGGCCAAAACTAAGCACTAAGGATGAATGATAAAAATGTTGATATGGAGACGGGGCCATACGAGCGTTGCTCAGGCCCTGTAAAATACAACTAGATGAATACAACTAGATGAATACACACACACACACACACACACATACACACACACACCCAAGAAGTTCCCCGTATACACCACAGAGTCTTAATTATCACCTACCAAAACCTCAACACCTTTACAGTAAACACCCCACAAGCCAGCCCCTTCTTGCCCCCCTCCCCCAACCACCACCCCTTCCCCCCAGCCCTCTTCCCCTTTCCCCCCTCCTAAAGCCCTCTCCCCGATGCCCCCCACCCTTCCCCTCCAACCCCCTGAAGACATCCTCCCTCTTCCCCTCTCCCCCCTCCTGAACCCTCCTGAAGCCCTCTCCCCGAAGACTCCCAACCCCTCTTCACCCTCTCCCCCCTCCCTTCCTCCACCTTCTAGCCCCCAATCCCATCCCCCCAACACCCCTCAGACACCCTCCTCCCCCCCAACCCCCTACCCGAAGCCCCACCCACCACACAGCCGGTTACATCCTTGACCTGACGTATATATAAGACGTCGCCTCTTACTTTCCTCTTCATTTCAAGACGAGGTTGCGTTGCGAGCTTCCCACGAGGTAAGGGCGTGTGTGCAGGGAGTGGGTGTGCGTGTGTGTGTGTGTGTGGGTGGGTGTGGGTGTGTGATGACAGGTATGATGTGTCTGGGTGTTGTAAGTGAAAGGAAAAGTGGATGTGGGCGTTGGAGAGGAGCCAGAGTGTGGGTGAAAGTGGAGAAGGTGGAGGTGGTGATGTTGGATGTGGGGGAGAGGAGAGAGAGAGAGAGAGAGAGAGAGAGAGAGAGAGAGAGAGAGAGAGGAGAGAGAGAGGAGAGAGAGAGGGAGAGAGAGAGAGAGAGAGAGAGAGAGAGAGAGAGAGAGGAGAGAGAGAGAGAGAGAGAGAGAGAGAGAGAGAGAGAGAGAGAGAGAGAGAGAGGAAAGAGAGAGAGAGGAGAGAGAGAGAGAGAGAGAGAGAGAGAGAGAGAGAGAGAGACTTATCTATGTGACAGAGAGACACGCATCTATCTGACTGGGTTTCCCGATCATGCGCATCAAGATAAGTTCAAGGAGTTTCGATCTAGTGTTAATATTTCCAAGATTAATAGACTATAGATACCAAATGTCTATTGATATTGAATATTTCTGTGTTAAAACAATATCTCGCGAGTCCTTCCTTAAGCATGCCTGTTCAAGATCTATGGACTTTTAAAGATAGATATAGATAGATAGAAAGATATAGAAAGATAGATAGCATGTATTAATCTTGTACCTGTTAACATTTTACACTTTAATTTTTAATTTTTTACATTTACATCTATTACAGTTTGACAAAAGAAAAACAAACAAACAAACTAACAAAATAAACAGCTAAAAAAAAAAAAAAAAAAAAATTACTCTGATATCCGAATACTATAGTTTATCACTGTCTTTCTATATCTTTCTATCTATCTATATCTATCTTTAAAAAGTCTATATATTTGAATTAGCATGCTTAAAGTAATCGTCCAGACCCATTTTTTCTTTGCATAATTATGTTGAATGTTCATTTAAAATACCTAATCCACAAAAAATAATTCATTTCCACGCCTTATTTCCCTAAAAACATGACTTTTGTAAAAAGCGCGGGAAAAACAACAGCTTCATTCCAGCCGTGGCGCGAAACTTGCTGGTGACGTCACATTCGGAAGCTTCCCAGCCCTGCCTGATAGAAATACACAGAGAATCAGAAATAAATATATTACTTGAAGAATTTTGGGTGTTTCTGATATATTTTTTTTGCGATATGGCATATACTTGCATCCTTTATGGATACAGCAAGAAAGCTGTGCCTTTGCAAAGAGCTTAGCCCCAATTTCTGACCTATTTGGCCATGATATGTGTGTGCAGCGCCTGGCAGTGGCGGGTGAGAGGAGCGCGACAAGACAGTGTGTTTCACACCGCGCTCCTCTCATCCGCCACCGCACACACATATCATGGTCAAATAGTCGGAAAGGGGTGCTAAGCTCTCTGCAAAGGCACAGCTTTCTTGCTGTATCCATGAAGGATGCAAGTATATGCCATATCGCAAAAAAAAAAAATATCAGAAACACCCAGAATTCTTCAAGTACTATATTTATTTCTGATTCTCTGTGTATTTGTATCAGGACAGGGCTGGGAAGCTTCCGAATGTGACATCGCCGAGCCGTGGTGCGTCGTCTGCTGGTCGTTAGTTTTGTTTTGAAAGCTCGGGGAATTTACAGATTTTGAATGCGAATCATTTAAAAACGGGTGACTGGAATGCAAAAAGTGACAACATATTGTTGATATACTCGATCATGGCTATATTTTGACTGCATTAAATCAGGAATGATGAAATGGTCTGGACGATTACTTTAAGGAAGGACTCGCGAGATATTGTTTTGACACAGAAATATTCAATATCAATAGACATTTGGTATCTATAATCTATTAATCTTGGAAATATTAACACTAGATCGGAACTCCTTGAATTTTACATACTCAAATACAAAAGTCTATCAAGGCAGATACTGGGATGCAATTACATTATTATTGTTCTATCTTTTGTTTAATCACGTTTAGATCGCGTACTGAACGTGTTAAGGTTATATAGAGGCAGGGTATGAGCGTTTTATCATCACTAATTTTTATTATTGATTTTTTACAGCGTTTTACGTCTTGGATGCTTCACGTGATGACTATACGAGATATAGGACTCGACTTTGTGTGTGTGTGTGTGTGTGTGTGTGTCAGTGTATGTCAGTGTGTGTGTGTGTGTGTCAGTGTGTGTGTGTGTGTGTCAGTGTGTGTGTGATTGAGGTAGCTGACCCTTCTTGCGAAAGTAGAAAATACTAGAAAAAAAGTATTTCTTCATCAGAGTTAATTGGCAGTTCAATGCGTGGCTGTTGTTGGTTCCTACACACGTAGCAGGTGAGAGGGAAGGTAGCGAAGACCCTCGAGGCGAGACAATAACAAACAGAACCTTAACCCCTTCACGCCCATAGCTTTCCTTGGCTATATAAAACCGTCTGTCGTTAGCCATAAAATTACGAAAAGAAACGTAATATACCATATTAGCTAGTGGCCAAGTATACTAAACAGGTCATATCTATAAAATATTGCTTATATTAATTAAAATCGTCTAATGGCCTACCTAAATTACAATGGGAATTACGTTCTGGGCCTCAAGGGGTTTTAAGTACCCAAAACGAGCATCTGACCCTGACCACCACCCTCGGGTCACCGCACCCAACGTCCCCCAAAACTTGTCTCATCCCCCCCCCCCCTCTCACGTCCCCCTCAACACCTGTGCGCCGCGCCGATCACTTTCACCGCCGACCCTCACCTGTAGTATATGATGCCGGCTGTCAGGTGGTTGAGGGAAGGTCGCCACGTGTCCAGGGCCCGTATCCTCACTTACAATTAATACTAAACTTTGGTATTAACTCCCGACTTTACGCTTAACTTCACACTTACTGTTATCCTCACTCACTCTTAACTTAATCTTTACTGTTAAGTTTGGTATCAACTAAATAGTGCTGGCGAGGACTTCTAAATCCTTAATACCAAAGTTAATAGTAGGAAATATTCGAAATGGCCGCCGCTTAGGAACTCCCATCGCCTCTTCAGAACTTATCGAATGCGAAATAAGTCTTTATATAACAAATACGAACGCTAAAGCTACAATTAGGTACTATATAGGCGCTGCAGAAGCTGAATATGTGGCTACATAGACCTACAAGACCTAGTTTGAAGAAGCATTATCTTGGCATTATGGGCGTCCATACGCCCATCCCTATTCTTTACTTATTGGGGCAGAAAAAGCGGATAATTTAGTTTCACCCAACCAACGATTTTCTGATGCGCCTTATGTTTTTCTGGTGTGTTTTTATGTGTTTTGAATGAATCTGTCTAACCGTTTCTGTCGCAATTTTTTTTTTTTTTTTTTTTTTTTTTTTTTTTTTTAAAGTTAGGTAAAGGTTAGGTTAGGTATAGGTTAGGTTAGGTTAGGTTAGGTATAGGTAAAAGTTAGGTTAGGTTTAGGTTCATGTTTTGTTTTTTTTTGTCATTTTTGCAAAATAAAAAAAAAAAAAAAAAAATGCGACAGAAACGGTTAGAAGATTCATTCAAAACACAGAAAAACACACCAGAAAAACATAAGGCGCATCAGAAAATCGTTGGTTGGGTGAAACTGTAAATTGACCAAAATAACTATTTAATCAGTCTTTGAGAAAGTGGTGGTCATGGCTTTGAGTTACTTAACCGTAGAGTAGACAAAATGCAGCAATGTTAGAGTAATAAGTTTGAGAGGAGCTATAGTAGTGTAAGTAGGGGAAATATTCTTTTGAAAATAATTGCACCACAGAAAAATAGGTAGTTATTAAGGAGAGCTGGGCTCTTTCTGCCGTCCTTACTACTCGCGTTTTCTGTATAATTTAAACTCCCCCATGTAGTGATGATACTATGATAACTTCTAGAAAACAAAAATTAGATCTATATTTTCACTAGTAACCAGTAGAAAAGTTGATTTGCATTGACCGGCTGTGAGTCTTCGCTGCACTGCAACCAGCCTGGCCGGCCGGCCGGGCGACCGTACATCATTAGATTTGATCAATTAGCCTAAACAACCAAATAAGGGATAACTAAAATCCAGCATAGACCTAAAATAGCTTAAACATAACCTGAACCAAACCTAAACGTCACCCAATCTATACCTAACCATCATCATATGAACTTGTTTATGAAAAAACTAACAGGTAAAATATTTCATATATCAATTCAACACTTGCATTATGTTTATTTGTCTATAAATCAGCAGTATCACAAAAAAGTGGCTAAAATGGTTTTCCATAATTTTCTTCCAAGCTCTTCACACACACACACAATTATTATATTGGTATTTTCTGGAATTTAATTGTTGAAGGGTCTACAGGGCAAGGGCAAGGAGTACACACACACACACACACTAGCATAGTTTTACTTCAGCATTACCAATACTTAATATTATCTCTCAACCCCACTATACCAGCAATAGACTGAACAGCTAGGCTAGGTTAGGTTATCTGCAGCTTAGGTTAGTAAACGAGCAGGGGGATCTGGGGGGGGGAGGCATCCCCATAGGTCAAGTTACGTTACCAACCACCAACCAGTGTCACCAGTTACCAATGTCAAACTGCAGCTTCAGTGTTCTGGGACAAGCGAGAAAAGTTTGTGTGCAATAATGAAATAGCTTTTATTCTTCCTTATCATCTATTACCAGTGGAACTGTCGCCGAACATTTCCACGTCGGCGAGAGTTCTCAGTTGGCGTTTCGGCGAGTTCCTATTGGTTTCTTAAAAGTTTAGATGTGCGTTTAATTAAATTCTCACCCGTTTTTGGAGGAATATATTTTCTATACTGTGACAGATTAAATTAAGACAACATCTATTCAGGAAAAATTAAGTTTCGTCCTCGAAATCCGTGGTGCCCAATAACGAAAGTTTACCAATAAAAGGAGATTTACTCCTACCCCAGCTACGTAGGGAAAGTCTTAATACAATCTCAGGCAAATGAAGCTGTGGTCACATCACATCCACAGTCTTGGTTACAACGCTGTCAGATGGAATAAAAAGTTAGCTCCATTACAAGAAAGCAGAGGAAGCCATTCAGATAGGGAAACTATACGGTCTGCATTGGCTTTATGGTACTCGAGATCTCGTCGACCCTGTGTCGGGACGAGAATTTTGGTAGACGAGAGCACAGTCTAATACTGTGGGCGAGAGTATACCCAGCTGACCGGGCACGTACTGAAGTTACAATGTCTCTCCGCTACATACAAACATTTAATACACACAATGATAGCGTCACACCCCTCACAACCTTGCTAATGAAAACGCTTTTACATGAAAGGCCGTCGTGGATTGACTGAAAAAGTGAAAACACTCCCACGGCAACACCTTTATAATCGTCGATTTATACAATTCTTGAACATTTTCTTCCGTGTTAAACATTATTTATGGCTTTATACTGTTTATCTAGTAATGATTTAATCTTCAAATGATACATTTCTTCATTGTTCTTAGAAATATATTTTCTTTTCATTTCGGTAGTTTGGTTTTGTAAACAAGCGTCCATAGCAACGGGTTTACACTCAAAGTAGCCAGGGATCTGCTAATACCTACACTCAAAGTGGATGAGGATAGCATATGCATTTCCGTAATACCAACTTTTACACTTAAGAGTAACACTTAAGAGTAAATATTAATTGTAAGTGAGGATCCGGGCCCTGGCTTCTGCCGCAGCGTGCGTGTCTCCTCGGGGAGCACCGCGGCGTCACTGCGCGTGTGTGCGTGCGCTGACGTGATGGATGGTTAGTTAGTGTCTCACTGTATCGAGTGGAGATACGAGACGGAATTTCGAAGCCTCATAATCAACTCGAGCCTAACCATGCATGTGTGTATGAAAGACTGAACCCCAGATGGTGACTAGCGATGACGTTATCCGAGCGGCAGGAAGGCAGGAAGGAAGGAGGGTTGAGGGGTCAGGGTGGAGACATAACCTTCCAGGCAGCTGCACAGGCACGGCAAACGCATGATGATGAATGATTTCTTGAGAATACCCACTTGATGTCATATGCTGTTATCTTACTGTTCCTTTCCATGTCAGCAGAATGAAAGTCATTGCGGTGGTGGTGGTGGTGGTGGCGGCGGCGTGCTCCGCCCAGGTGCTGAATCTGCCCAAACTTACCGACGGCGAGCGCAATGTGCTGCTCTCCAACATGGACTTGGCGGTGGACTGCCTCATCAAGCCCACCAAGGGATGCCACCCCTACACCCAGGACGTCCGACGTGAGTAACACTTGCCTGAGGCCTTGACGGGATGACTGAGCTACCCTTGTGTCTCCCTGTCCCTGGCCTACACTCTCAGAAATGGGGGGTACATTAAGGGTAGACTTGTTACATCGCACCATCACTACCCTTTTTAAACCCTATATCCAGGCTGGAGGGTAGATGCTGTCGATTATACCCTTCATCTACCCTTTATCTGCCCTTTTTAGAAGAGAGGGTTGGAAAAGGGTATATTTGCGTCGATCCGAAAGGGTATATTTGTAAGGGTAGAAAAAGGGTAGCAGTATTTCATCACTACAAATATCCTTTTTCTACCCTTTTCCTACCCTTTTTTTCTAAGAGTGTATCATTAACCCGCGCGCTCCCCCACAGGAGTGCTGCCTGACCTGCTGCGGAACAACTTCAAGTGTCACTGCGAGAGCCAGCGGGACGTGGAACTGTTCCGCATGGAGCTGGTCAAGAAGGGGAACAGCCGGGCCTTCCGCCGCCTCACCACCTGGGTCAACGCCAAGCTGCTCGTGTGAGACCCCCTCTCCATCCCCCCCGCCGTGCCAGGCTGCATACCTGACCCCAACTTGTCCTAATACTTAAAGTTTCCGAGGCAACACCCACAGGTCTCCGCTCATTCCGCCTCCCCGCCACCAGCCATCCCTGGCCGTCATCATCGCTAGTCATCGAGGCCCCGCCACGCACCCCTGCCTCGCCTTCCTCAGCAGGGGGGCGTGGCGCGGCCTTCACGCCTCACAACGACCGTCGCACCGTGTTTCCACCGCGTCAACACTCCATGTACAATAATCTGATACTTTGTCTCATCAATAAATTTGGCGACATAATATTTGATTGATTTAATGCCAAAATAAGGGGAAAATGTGCCAGACAAAGGTCATATGGCACTATGGCAAAACCTAAAAAGGGGAGAGGTTGTAGAGAAAGAGTGAAACGGTGAGGGAAGGGGAAAGGAACGGATTGTTACAGCAGGAGGGTTAGATATTAGACATAATATTTATCCTTACTTTTTCTCACAACAGCTTAAGTTTCTGTATTTCCCGCCATCCCAAACCCCGTCTTGGCAAGGAGCCCCTCAGCCCCACAATAACACCACACCGGACATTTATAAAGACAAACCCAAGACACTGCAGGACACCAAGGTTCATAACCCCTTCACGCACAGATCTTTCCTTTGCTATATAAAATCGTCTGTTTTCGAGCCATAAAATTACGAAAAGTAACTTAATATACCAAATTAGTTAGTGGACAAGGATACTAAACATGCCATATCTATAAAATATTGCTTATGTTCACTAAAAACTGTCTAATGGCACCCAAATTACAATGGAAATTACGTTCTGGGCCTCAAGGGTTAGCCAGTAAGACTCTTCCACAATGCATTTTCTTCCTTTGTCAAGCCGGAGAACGCGCCACCAGTATACCATTAGGAGACCACATAGTAGACCACATACATATGAGGAGACCATACCATAGGAGACCACATAGTAGACCACATACATATTAGGAGACCATACCATAGGAGACCACATATTAGACCACATACATATTAGGAGACCATACCATAGGAGACCACATATTAGACCACATACATATTAGGAGACCATACCATAGGAGACCACATATTAGACCACATACATATTAGGAGACCATACCATAGGAGACCACATATTAGACCACATACATATGAGGAGACCATACCATAGGAGACCACATATTAGACCACATACATATGAGGAGACCATACCATAGGAGACCACATATTAGACCACATACATATGAGGAGACCATACCATAGGAGACCACATATAGACCACATACATATAGGAGACCATACCATACGAGACCCATTAACCACATACATATTAGGAGACCATACCATACGAGACCACATATAGAACCATACATATAGGAGACCATACCATAGGAACCACATATTAGACCCATACATTAGGAGACCATACCATAGGAGACCACTATTAGACCACATACATATAGGAGACCAACCATAGGAGCCACATATGACACATACGATATGGAGGAGACCATACCATAGGAGACCACATATTAGACCACATACATATGAGGAGACCATACCATAGGAGACCACATTACAATCATATGAGAGCCCATACCATGGAGACACCAGGGAGCATGAGCTTTAGACAATACATATGAGGAGACATACATAGGAGACCACATACATATGAGGAGACCATACCATAGGCACCACAACACGCACATTACCTTCTGCTCATGCCTGCTTACGAGCCATGGGACGTGAGGAGAAGACCTATTACTGATGCACTAAGCGCATGGCGAGTGGATAATGAGGTCTAAATATAGTCAGAGAGTTTAGTATAGGCTGATAATGGCCGCTTCAATCAATGCCCCCTTCCGAAGCACGGGATTGGCAGAGTGTTGGGGCTTTAGGGTGGAAATAGGAGTACAGCATTCTCACACACCCAAACCAGCCAATCCCTGCGTCGAAGGGGGAGTGAGGAGGCCATTTTCGCCAACTTAACTAGGCGAGTATAGATGATAGGTAAAGGTGCAGAGATAAGTTTTAGTGATAGGTGTAATGATGTTCACACCAGGCAAGCTTGAGCACAGGATAGGAGTGGCAGAGGTAGTTATAGTGTTATAGGTGTAATGACGCTCACACCAGGCAAGCTTAAGCACAGGATAGGAGTGGCAGAGGTAGTTATAGTATTAAGGTGTAATGACGCTCACACCAGGAAGCTGATCACAGGATAGGAGTGGCAGAGTAGTTATAGTGTATGGGTGTAATGACCCTCACACCAGGCAGCTGAGCACAGGATAGGAGTGGCAGATATAAGTAATGCAGCTGTAGTACTGACGCTCACACCAGGCAAGCTGAGCACAGGATAGGAGTGGCAGATATATAGTATGCAGCTGTAGTACTGACGCTCACACCAGCAAGCTTGAGCACAGATAGGAGTGGCAGAATAAGTAATGCAGCTGTAGTACTGACGCTCACACCAGGCAAGCTTGAGCACAGGACAGAGTGGCAGATATAGTAATGCAGCTGTAGTACTGAGCTCACACCGGCAAGCTTGAGCACAGGAGTAGGAGTGGCAGATATAGTATGCAGCTGTAGTACTGACGCTCACACCAGCAAGCTTGAGCACAGGATAGAGTGGCAGATATATGATGCAGCTGTAGTACTGACGCCCACTACCGGGCAAGCTGAGCACAGGATAGGAGTGGCAGATATAAGTATGCAGCTGTAGTACGACGCCCACCAGCAAGCTTGAGCACACGATAGAGTGCAGATATATGTATGCAGCTGTAGTACTGACGCTCACACCAGGCAAGCTTGAGCACACGATAGGAGTGGCAGATATATAGTAATGCAGCTGTAGTACTGACGCTCACACCAGGCAAGCTTGAGCACACGATAGGAGTGGCAGATATATAGTAATGCAGCTGTAGTACTGACGCTCACACCAGGCAAGCTTGAGCACAGGATAGGAGTGGCAGATATAAGTAATGCAGCTGTAGTACTGACGCTCACACCAGGCAAGCTTGAGCACAGGATAGGAGTGGCAGATATATAATAATGCAGCTGTAGTACTGACGTTACACCAGGCAAGCTTGAGCACACGTAAGGGTAGGAAACTAGATCAATTGATTTTTAATGACAGCTATAGATGGTCAATTCATCTTATAGTAGCAAATAATTAAGGTATAGTGACGCACATACCTGGAAACTTAGATTATGTGTTAAGGTAGCGAAGGTCATGTATTAATATAAACGTGATTATTTTACTGGATAGACGTTTTTATTGATATCCATGATGTTTTCTGTGATATGGAGAGAGAGAGAGAGAGAGAGAGAGAGAGAGAGAGAGAGAGAGAGAGAGAGAGAGAGAGAGAGAGAGAGAGAGAGAGAGAGATACATCTTATCTCACAAACAATTTAGAATGACATGACAGGAACACACAAACACAATACAACTATAGACTGCAAACAAACAGAAAAAGTGAACAGACCAAAAATCACATGAATGAAGAAAATCTCACCATAACAAGAACAAGAAAAACATGAACCCAATCGGATATATATATATTATAACTGTTTCTATACCCTCTAACAATCGCCTGTATATAACGCATAACAATAGATGAAGCAGAATACACGATCTAACTAACCCCTTCACGCCCAGATCTTTCCGTTGCTATATAAAACATTGTCATTTGTTACTTGTTAGCCATCAAATTAAGAAAAGTAACGATAACAAATAAGGAAAGGATACCTAACGGTCATATTATACTTTGCATATATTCACTAAAATACGCCTTACATGAAATACGTCTGTCCAAGTTATATAAAATACGATCTAATAAATTATCACTTTTGAAATTAAACGTTATGTTATTTATCTATTGTTATCATTAGGGTTGTGTGCCATATAACACAATGTACGTTCAAACTACCTAACAGGGCTTTTGTCATTATTTTTTTTCCCCCCCCAAAAAAAAATCTCTGTACTCCTTTTTTTCTTATAGTTCTTTATAGTATTAAATTCCCGACAACAAAGATCTAACTTCTTACGTTCATCTTTATCATGTGTTTGCTGATAGGAAAAATTGGTACCTAATAGAAAATTGAAGATAGTTAAGGTACCTCTAATCACCTCCTCCTCTATTCTCTTCCATTTCTCCACTACATCCTATTATCAATTAGCTACATTTTTAGTACTTTCATATCACGTCATCTTTCGTACGTTTCTTTATAAGTTTACGTGATAACAACTAAAAGTGGACAATTAGTTATTATTCTTTTTATCTTAATGTTTCGTCTTAAAATATCGTAAATTCAACACATAACACAGCGATACCTTGGAAAGTAAACTTCGTTTTTCTCTTAAATCGTACATTCAACACACACACCCATAGAAAATAACAATGCCAGAAGCCTAATTCTTATAGTCCCCTTCAACTCGGTTTCTGTAGCGTTAACCTCGAAGCAAGACAGTCTATTTTCGCTCCTCGTCCTCGTCCTCGTCCTTCGCTCCTCTCTCGTGGAAGAGTCGTCATTCTACCAGGGCTTTCACGAACTCTGGCCAAATATGTTGTAAAGATCTCAGACGGTAATTAATACTACCCATACTTGACAAATCAATCAATCATTGGTGCTCCCGGTCGCGTCGCCTCGCCCACCTACGACCCAGTACGACAGATACAGATCAACCCGTTAGGGAAGGATCGTTTTCGGGTAGCGTCCACATGCCCTATAGCCAAGCGGCGTGACGGACTATGCAGGTAATAGGTTCGTTCAGTCTCACGTCAATCGCTTTCTGATACTAGGATATAAAACCTTGACCCGATTATAAGTTTAGTCAACGTTTTATATCGTTTTTATATCCGTTAAGTGCGTTTTATAACGTTTAATATACTTTTATATATTTATAAATACTTTTTAATTACTTTTATATACATTTTTAATACTATATACATTTTTTATTCATTTTTATACTTCTTTATATAAAATTTTATATACGTTTTACATACTTTTTATATACTTTTTATTATTTATATAACATTCTATATACATTTTTATATACGTTTTATATACGTTTTTTATATACCTCTTATATACATTTTTATATACATTTTTATATACATTTTTATATCGTTTTTATATACATTTTATATACTTTTTATCACATTTTTATATACATTTTTAAACGTTTTTTATACCATTTTTATAACTTTTTATACATTTTATATCGTTTTTATATACGTTTTTATTACGTTTTTATATACATTTTTATATACATTATTAAATACATTTTTAAATACCTTTTTATATACATTTTTATATACATTTTTATGTTTTTATATACGTTTTTATATACATTTCTATATACATTTTTAAATACGTTTTTATATACGTTTTTATATACATTTTTATATACATTTTTATATACGTTTTTATATACATTTTTATATACATTTTTATATACATTTTTATATACATTTTTAAATACGTTTTTATGTACGTTTTTATATACATTTTTATATACGTTTGTATATACGTTTTTATATACATTTTTATATACGTTTTTATATACATTTTATATCAATTTTTATATACGTTTTTATATACGTTTTTATATACATTTTTATATACATTTTTATATACATTTTTATATACGTTTTTATATACGTTTTTATATACGTTTTTATATACATTTTTAATACGTTTTTATATACGTTTTTATATACATTTTTATATACGTTTTTTATATACATTTTTATATACGTTTTTATATACGTTTTTATATACATTTTTATATACATTTTTATATACGTTTTATATACTTTTTATATACATTTTTATATACATTTTTATATACATTTTTAATACGTTTTTTAGTATACATTTTTAATACTTTTTATATACGTTTTTATATACATTTTTATATACATTTTTATATACGTTTTTATATACATTTTTATATACATTTTTATATACATTTTTAAATACGTTTTTATATACATTTTTATATACGTTTTTATATACATTTTTATATACGTTTTTATATACGTTTTTATATACGTTTTTATATACATTTTTATATACATTTTTATATACATTTTTATATACGTTTTTTATATACATTTTTATATACATTTTTATATACGTTTTTATATACATTTTTATATACATTTTTATATACATTTTTATATACATTTTTATATACATTTTTATATACGTTTTTATATACATTTTTATATACATTTTTATACATTTTTATATACATTTTTATATACATTTTTAAACATTTTTATATACATTGTTATACATTTTTATATACATTTTTATATACATTTTTATATACATTTTTATATATATTTGTATATACATTTTTATATACTTTTTTAAATACGTTTTTATATACATTTTTATATACGTTTTTATATACATTTTTATATACATTTTTATATACATTTTTATATACATTATATACATTTTTATATACATTTTTATATACATTTTTATATACGTTTTTATATACATTTTTATATACATTTTTATATACATTTTTAAATACGTTTTTATATACATTTTTATATACATTTTATATACGTTTTTATATACATTTTTATATACATTTTTATATACATTTTTATATACTTTTTTATACTTTTTATATACATTTTTATATACATTTTTATATACATTTTTATATACGTTTTTATATACGTTTTTATATACATTTTTATATACATTTTTATACATTTTTATATACATTTTTAAATACGTTTTTATATAACTTTTTATATACATTTTTATATACATTTTTATATACATTTTTATATACATTTTTATATAAGTTTTTATATACATTTTTATATACATTTTTATTACATTTTTATATACATTTTTATATACATTTTTATATACATTTTTATATACATTTTTATATACATTTTTATATACGTTTTTATATACGTTTTTATATACATTTTTATATACATTTTTATATACGTTTTTATATACGTTTTTATATACATTTTTATATACGTTTTTATATACATTTTTATATACATTTTTAAATACGTTTTTATATACATTTTTATATACTTTTTTATATACGTTTTTATAGAATTTTATAGAAACACAGCAGTTAGTGGAGAAAATCAGCTTCGTGTTCAATGATGACAATATTCGCAGTGTTCTCAGTTCAGATTAAAGTCATTCTGTACTGCTACAAAATTCCCTGTAGTTTCCTCTTAATAACTGAACACACAATCAAATTCCGCTAAAAAGAATACATTATTTTGTACAATTGAAATCACGGCAAGGAAGTCACGTGATCCTGGGTTAGATAGTTGACCTGACATACAATTACTTGGTCAGTTTATTGGGGTCAAGACGCCTCAAGGGTGGGTGGGAGGCTGGGTGGGGCGGCGGCTTCTGCGGGCGCGGTGGTGGGCGGTTGGGTTGTTGTGGTTCTGGGTGGTAGAAGAGTCACGGTGGGCGTAATAGTTGTGGTGGTGGGCGGAATAGTTGTGGTAGTGGGCGGGAGGACAGTCACGGTGGGCGTAATAGTTGTGGTAGTGGGCGGAATAGTTGTGGTAGTGGGCGGGTGGATAGTCACGATGGGCGTAATAGTCTTGATAGTAGGCAGAAGAGTAGTTACGGTAGTGGGCGGGAGGATAGTCACGATGGGCGTAATAGTTGTGGTAGTGGGCGGGAGGATAGTTACGGTAATGGGCGGGTGGATAGTCACGATGGGCGTAATAGTCTTGATAGTAGGCGGAAGGATAGTTACGGTAAGGGGCGGGAGGATAGTTATGGTAATGGGCGGGAGGATAGTTATGGTAATGGGCGGGTGGATAGTCACGATGGGCGTAATAGTCTTGATAGTAGGCGGAAGGATAGTTACGGTAGGGGGCGGGAGGATAGTTATGGTAATGGGCGGGAGGATAGTTGCTGTGGTGGGCGGTATTGCGGGCGGTGCTTGGTGCAGGAGGATGTAATTGGTGGCGTCTTGTAGATGGGCGGGAATGGGCGGGAGGGTGAGTGGTGGTGTTGGGGGAAGACTGTTCGGTGTTGCGGGCGGGAGGGGCGGTGTTGCCCTGGGCGGGAGGGTGTTGGGTGTTGCGGGCGGGAGTGTGTGGTGGGCGGCGTGTTGCGTGTGCCTCACTGAGGGAAGGAAGGTCCTCGGCGTTGAGGGCGGGAGGGAGGACGGCGACTTGGGTGGGCTTTTCAACAGTAATGGGGAGGGGAGATTTGGTGGTGGTTGAGGTGGTGGTTGCGGTGGTGGTAGGAACGATGGTGCGGGTGGTTGATGGGGCAGTAGTGTGAATGGTAATTGGGTTGGTGTTGGTTGGGACTGCGGTGGAAGAGACATGGTTGAGTGGTGGGTTGAATCAGTATTGAGACGATGGGGGTTGAAACAGTGGGTTGAGACGATGGGGGTGAAACAGTGGTTAGGACGTGGTTGGACGGTGGTTGGTGTTAGGGGTGTGGTCCTTGTGATGCTGCGCGGGGCAGTCTGGCTTGCCTCGGGGCCAAGATGCCATGGCGCCGGCCACTTGGCGCCGCGGACCCTTCGCGCAACGCTGCGGGAGGCCCTGTCCCCCGCGAAGCCGGCACCGTCACCGCCACTTCGGGGAACTCCTTCTGGAGCTTCCGATGTTGGCGCCCCCCCGTGGCCCCATCACGTGGCGCCGCTGATGTGGCGCCACTGCCCCTGCGCCTCCCCAACTTCCGCCTCGTGCAGCAACGCCTTTAGGCGATGCGCCACGGCGTTAACCTGCCGGGAAGGTCCCCGGCACTGACGGTGGCGGTGGCGGTCACGGCGTCCCGCGGCCGCGGCACCTTCACCTGAACGCGGGCCAAACTCTCCTCCTTCATCTTCTTCAGCGTGGCGCCGCTAGGCCCGACGATGCAGCGCCGCATGTGGGGCGCCACGGCCACTTTCACCTCCACCTTCTCCACCTGCCACGAGTCTCGCACACTTTCCTCAGCACGCTTTTTGGCGCGCTGGCCGTTCTTTTTGGCCGGTGGCGGCGCGGCCTTCTGCGGCGCGGCCTTCTGCGGCGCGGCCTTCTCCTGGGAGCACACCGCCGCCTCGGTAACGGCGGGCAGCGCCTTGGCCTTCCTGTCCTGTGGCGACGCGGCCTTCTGCTATGCGGGCTTCTGCTGCTACGTGCACACCGCCGCCTCGGTGACGGGGGGCAGCGCCTTGGCCTTCCTTAGGCCGGTTCCTCTTGTCGCGGACCACCCTCACACGCCCTCGGAGGTGGTGTGCGCCGCCTCGCCGTGGGGCGTTACATGCACGCCGGATCCCGCGCCTAGGCCTGAGCCTTCTGGGCACGGCTGCGCGCTTGGCTCTTGGCCGCGGGCTTCTCTTCTTCACCCATGTGAGGGATGTTTCTTCTTCTTTGTTCGCTGGCCCTCTGGCCTTCCTGTTGTCGCGCTTCCTGCACTGCCGCCTTGACCGTGTCCAGGGTCTTCTTCCGTTGCTGTCCTCTCCGTGACTTTGCTTTCCCTTACGGATCGTGGCCCTCTTTGGTTGTTTTCTATTTACTTCTTACACCTTTGTGTCCTTCATGTTTATTACTAGGTTTCATTTTCTTGATGGGTTTTTTCGATTTTTCTCTTCGATATTTAGTGTTATGCTTCGTTGTCCTCCTTTTGGCATAGACTTTTCTAGTCATCAGTTTTCCGCTTTGGAGTTCTTCTTCTTGGTCAGCTGTCGCCACAGCTGCCGAAGATGTACATGCAGCCACAACAACTCTTGGCTCCTTGTTCGCCTTCCATACCTTGATACTTGTTTCTGCCTTGGCAATCATCATGTCTCCAACTTACTTTACTCTCAGATTCCGTCAACAGGCACCCCCGCAATAATTAAGATCTTTTTTTAGAATCCACGAAGAGGTTGGAGGTGGCTTAAGACGCTTTACGCTTCCCTCCCTTCACAGCCAACTCAGCTCATCCGCCAGTAGTCCATTATATCACGTGTGGCTCTTACCTCCAGTCCTCCGCTTTGGGCCCCATCTTGGACCTTGAGCACGGAGGCAAACTATTATAGTAACACTTAACCTCTTGTTCGCTGATTTGGGACGGGGTCAAAGGAGACAGCTGATTGGCTAATGAATGGAGAGCACAAGAAGGGCATCTTAACCTCTGTCATAGACCACTGTATACCTGGACTGTTCACGCGACAATGTTTTGAATTGCGGGGCTGCATAGGGGCCCGCGGAGCGCCCGACAAAGTGATATAGTGGTCTATGGACTATCATATAGACTGGTTTATCAGAATATATGGTATACTGTAATCTTCGTAAATGTTTGTTCTATAATATTATCAAATTAAAAACAGTAAAACACGCTAAAGAAATGCCATTATGAGACTATGAAGAAATATGCATGAACTTAATATTCACTTAACTCTTTGCCATTTAAAACTTTGCGAGTCAATTTTTATCATGAAGGGTATCAATAGAAGCGCAATTCTATTAGCTTTCCATTGATGTATTTCGTTATCTGATAAATTAATTAGAACCATGCATAAATTAGCGTTAAATAAAAAAATTAAATCATCAATCGGGTAATTTTCCCGATTGATGATGTTATTTATTCACTTATACATTTCGTTTTCTGATAAATGAATTAGTACCATGTATTAAATTAGCGTTGCCTAAATAAATAACCTCATCAATCGGGAAAATTCCGATTGATGATTTTTTTTATTTAGTTAACGCTAATTTATGCATGGTACTAATCATTATCAGATAACGAAATATAGCAATGGAAATCTAATAAAATTGCGCTTCTATTGATCCCTATGATAAAAGTTGACTCGCAAAGTTTTAAATGGCGAAGAGTTGAAGTGAATATTAAGTTCATGGCATATTCTTCATAGTCTCGTATGGCATTTTCTTTAGCGTGTTTTACTGTTTTTTATTTGATAATATTATAGAACAAACATTTACGAAGATTACCGTATATATATATACTGATAACCAGTCTATATGATCCGTATATATGATATATGAATCCGAGCGGCCTCTCCGATTTCGGCCCTCTTGCCGACAGGCCGATATTACGTGCGCAGTCCAGGTTATAGTCGGTCTATTCCTCCTGTCCATTCTCTTCTTTTTTACTGATATAAAACTTTGTCCTTCCTTCCTTCCTTCCTTCCTCAACCTCTCATGTCCTTCCTTCCTTCCTTCCTCAACCTCTCATGTCCCTTCCTTCCTCCTCCTCAAGCCTCTCATGTCCTTCCTTCCTTCCCCTTTCCCTCCTTCCGCCCTCCCTCCCACCCTCCTCCCCCCCTCCCTCTCCGCCTCTCATGTCCTTCATTCCTTCCCTCTTCCTCCCCCTCGACGCACCCTCCTCGACCTCTTTCTACACCTCGTCGCTCATCCCACCCTCGCCAGGCCTCGCACTCCTTGCTCCAGGACTCTCCACGGCCTCGTACCTCCCGTAACGTGATATAGACACCTGAGGCTTCTGCGCAGCGTGCGTGTCTCCTCGGGAGCACCGCGGCGTCACTGCGCGTGATCGCGTGCGCTGACGTGATGGATGGTTAGTTAGTGTCTCACTGTACGAGTGGAGATACGAGACGGAATTTTCGAAGCCTCATAATCACTCGAGCCTAACCATGCATGTGTGTATGAAGACTGAACCCCAGATGTGACTAGCGATGACGTTATCCGAGCGCAGGAAGGCAGGAAGGAGGAGGTTGAGGTGGTGCAGGGTGGGAGACATAACCTTTCCCGGCCAGCTGCACAGGCACGGCAAACGCATGATGATGAATGATTTCTTGAGAATCCCACTTGATGTCATATGCTGTTATCTTACTGTTCCTTTCCATGTCAGCGAATGAAAGTCATTGCGGTGGTGGTGGTGGTGGTGGCGGCGGCGTGCTCCGCCCAGGTGCTGAATCTGCCCAAACTTACCGACGGCGAGCGCAATGTGCTGCTCTCCAACATGGACTTGGCGGTGGACTGCCTCATCAAGCCCACCAAGGGATGCCACCCCTACACCCAGGACGTCCGACGTGAGTAACACTTGCCTGAGGCCTTGACGGGATGACTGAGCTACCCTTGTGTCTCCCTGTCCCTGGCCTACACTCTCAGAAATGGGGGGTACATTAAGGGTAGACTTGTTACATCGCACCATCACTACCCTTTTTAAACCCTATATCCAGGCTGGAGGGTAGATGCTGTCGATTATACCCTTCATCTACCCTTTATCTGCCCTTTTTAGAAGAGAGGGTTGGAAAAGGGTATATTTGCGTCGATCCGAAAGGGTATATTTGTAAGGGTAGAAAAAGGGTAGCAGTATTTCATCACTACAAATATCCTTTTTCTACCCTTTTCCTACCCTTTTTTTCTAAGAGTGTATCATTAACCCGCGCGCTCCCCCACAGGAGTGCTGCCTGACCTGCTGCGGAACAACTTCAAGTGTCACTGCGAGAGCCAGCGGGACGTGGAACTGTTCCGCATGGAGCTGGTCAAGAAGGGGAACAGCCGGGCCTTCCGCCGCCTCACCCAACCATGGGTAACACCCAACTGCTCCGTTGAACCCCCTCCCATCCCCCCCGCCGTGCCAGGCTGCATACCTGACCCAACTTGTCCTAATACTTAAAGTTTCGCGAGGTTCGCAACACCGCCCCCACAGCCTCTGCCGCTCATTCCTGCGAGGCCCGCACGCACTCGCTAGCGGGGCGCGGCTTACGCCCACCGTCGCACTCGGTTCCCCGTCATCACTCGCTAGTCATCTGAACGCCACCCCAAATAATTTGGCACAACCATAGCCATCGCCATTCGCTCAATAGGGGAATGTGCAGCAGGCCTCACGCACTCAGCAACGACCAAGGCGCACCGGTGTTCCACCGCGTCAACACGGTCAGGACAAGTAATCTGATACTTGTCTGCATAGTTAATATTGGCGACATAATATTTGATTGATTTAATGCCAAAAAGGGAAATGTTCCCGCACCAAACCGTCATGGAGGAGCCCTAGCAAAACTAAACAGGGAGAGGTTTAGAGAAAGAGTGAAACGTAGAGACACTGGGACACAAAGGTCATGTTCACGCAAGAGTCTGTATTAGAAAATTCTTCAGCCTAATACAAATATTTCTACAAACTTAAGTTTCGGATCCAGCATCCTCAAACTCCATTCTTGCAAAATGCCTTCAGCCACAAAAACTCAACGGACAAATTATAATGGACAATACTCAGACACTGCAGGACCAGTTAAACCCTTCACCACAGATCTTCTCCTTTGCAGAAAAACGCGCCTCGTTACATTAGAGCCACATATTACGACCAAAGTAACTTATAAACCATACCATTAGTAGTGGACACAAGGACACATACATAGGAGACCATATCATAGAAACTATTAGACAATTATAGTGACATACATAAGACCAATAGTAGACCTACATAGAGACCACCATAGAGACCACATATTAGGACACATACTATCTGGGACCATACATAGGGAACCATAAGACCTTCCACATACATTTCGTGACCATACCATAGGAGACCACAATAGCCCAACATATAGACCATCATAGGAGACCACATAGTAGAGACCACATACATATTAGGAGACCATACCATAGGAGACCACATAGTAGACCACATACATATTAGGAGACCATACCATAGGAGACCACATATTAGACCACATACATATTAGGAGACCATACCATAGGAGACCACATATTAGACCACATACATATTAGGAGACCATACCATAGGAGACCACATATTAGACCACATACATATGAGGAGACCATACCATAGGAGACCACATATTAGACCACATACATATGAGGAGACCATACCATAGGAGACCACATACATATGAGGAGACCATACCATAGGAGACCACATATTAGACCACATACATATGAGGAGACCATACCATAGGAGACCACATACATATGAGGAGACCATACCATAGGAGACCACATACATATGAGGAGACCATACCATAGGAGACCACAACACGCGACTATTTACCTTCTTTTCTTCCTGCTCTGCCTTTACGAGCCATGGGCACGCGTGGGAGAAGACCTGATACTGAAAGGGGATGAGCATGAAGAGGAGTGGCGAGTGGCGACCCTACATCGAGGGTCTTCCTAAACTATAGTCGCCGCACGTTAAGTTGGCGAAAATTGGGCCGCTTCAAATCAATGCCCCCTTCCGAACGCACGGGATTGGCTGAGGTGTTGGGGCTTTAGGGTGGAAATAGGAGTACAGCATTCTCACCCAACACCCAACACCTCAGCCAATCCCCTGCGTTCGGAAGGGGGGAGTGAGGAGGCCCCATTTTCGCCAACTTAACGTACGGCGAGTATAGATGATAGGTAAAGGTGGCAGAGATAAGTTTTAGTGATAGGTGTAATGATGTTCACACCAGGCAAGCTTGAGCACAGGATAGGAGTGGCAGAGGTAGTTATAGTGTTATAGGTGTAATGACGCTCACACCAGGCAAGCTTAAACACAAGATAGGAGTGGCAGATATATAGTACTGACGCTCACACCAGGCAAGCTTGAGCACACGTAGGTAGTGCAGATAATTGATTTTAATGTAGCTATACCAGGCAACTTCATCTTATAGGTAGGCAAAGTAATTAGTGTAGTATGACGTCACACAGAGCCTGGAAATTAGGATGTGAGGTGTTAGTAAGCGAAGGTCATGTAGTATGATAAACGGAACTTAACGGATAGAGTTGTCGATTGATAAACATGATGTTTCTGGTGATTGGAGAAGGAAGAGAGTGGCAGATAAGGGAATGAGCTGTAGATGACGAACCAGAGCGAGACAGATAGGAGGGGAGATATATAGTATGAGAGCTGAGATATACGTCTACTCACAAACAATTTAGAATGTAATGCAGCGAGTAACCCACACAAGCAAGCTTGAGCAACATAACAGATAAAGTAATGACAGACAGCAAAGAAGCTTAACACATGATGGAGATAAATAATCACTGTAACGACGACACCAGGAAAAGCTTGACCACATAGGATATATATATATAAAGAGCTGTTCTACGCTCACCCCAGCAACGCTGTTAAGCACAATAGATGGCAGAAATAACAGATGTAGACTAACCCTTCACGCCAGGAGCTTGGCCAGGTGGGTGGCGTATATAAAATGCACTGTGTACTCGTTAACCATCAAACTTGAGCAACACGTAACTGAAACTAACAAATTGATTTCGAAGGACACCTAAACAGGTCAATTCATTTAATAGTAAGCACAAAAAATTAAGGTTGTACCACATTTCATGGAAACTTAGTTCTGGTATCAAGGGGTATAATATATAATACGGATAGACTTTATAAAATTATCACTTGTGATATGAAACGTTGGAGAAGTTATCTAGATCTAGAGATCAGACGGGGAGGTGGTCTAGATAACACAATGAGAAGCTGCAAAACCTATCAAACCAGAGAGGTAGTCACATTTTTTTTTCCCCAACAATTTAAAACAACAAACACAAAACATCTACTTGTAGCAACCAAAAATTTTAAGCCAAATTCATTTATAGAAAATTCCCATAACAACGAAAAGAATTACTAACCAATCGATTCATATTTATTTATTGTTTCTATACTCAAAAATGGTGCTAATACGCATAACAATAGGAAGATGAATACCATCTAACACCCCTTCACGCCCTCTTCCTTCTATAAAACATTGTCATTTGTTACTTGTTAGCCATCAAATTAAGAAAAGTAACTGAATATACCAAATTAGTTAGTCGACAAGGACACTAAACAGGTCATATCTATTAACTCTTGCATATATTCACTAAAAATCGTCTAATGGTACCCAAATTACAATGGAAATTACGTTCTGGGTCTCAATCAAGGGGTTAATAATATAAATACGAGTCTTATATAAAATTATCACTTGTAGTAATTAAACGTTGGGAATGTTATCTACTATCTAGTATGTTATCTATTACGGGGTTGTGTTGGCTCTATGATAACACAATGGACAGCTCTCAAAACCTTACTCATAACCAGCGGGCTTTTTAGTTACTTTTTTTTTTTGCCCCCACCCCCCCCCCCCAAAAAAAAAATAACTTCTTGTAGCTTCCTTATTTTCTTATAGCTTTTCTTTATAGCTATTAAATTCCCGAACAAACGAAAATTAATTACTAACTATTCTTACGTTCATCTTTTATCTATGTGCTTTGTTTTGATAGAAAAATGGGTAGCCTACATAGGAAAATAGGAAGGATATGTATTGGTACCTCTAATCACCTCCTCCTCCTCTCCTCCTCCTCCTCTTCCTCTTCTTCCCATTCTCCACTACCATACCTGATTATCAAGTTAGGTACATTTTTAGTACTTTTTCTATAGTCACGTCATCTTTCGTACGGTTTCTGGTTATAAGTTTACGTGATAACCAACTAAAAGTGGACATTATTAGTTAGTAGTATTCTCTTTTAATGCCTTAATGCCTTTCGTCTTAAAAATATCGTAAATTCATACACATACACACAGGCATACCTTGGAAATAAACAATGTCGTAACCTTTTCTCTTAAAAATATCGTACATTCATACACACACATGCATACCTTGAAAAATAAACAATGCCAGAACGAGAGCCTAATTCTTATAGTCGGCCCTTCAACACCTCGGTTTTCTGTGCAGCGTTGCCCAACCCTCGCGAGCCCAGACAGTCTCATTTTCGCTCCTCGTCCTCGTCCTCGTCCTTCGCCTCCTCCTCCTCGTCGGAAGAGTCGTCATTCTCACCCAGCGCTTTCACGAACTCTGTGGCGCAGCGAATATGTTGTAAAGTATCCTCCAGACGCCGTGAGATTAATACTTAACCCCATACTTGACAAATCAATCAATCATTGGGGGCATACGCCGGGGGGCGCGTCGCCTCGCCCACCCTACGACGCCAGATACGACAGATACAGATACAACCCGGTGGGAAGGATCGGTTTCAGGGTAGCGTGCCACATGCCCATATAGCCGAAGCTGGCGCTGACGGACTATGCAGGTAATAGGCCTCGATTCAGTCTCACGGTGCAATCGCTGGTTTGACACGTAATCATCCCAGCGATACCCCATGATTTTTCGAAGACACATATTACCAAAGGCATCGATTCGCCTTTTCAAGTCGCTATTTAGTATACTTGATAAATGATTGATTGTAATGCCAAAAAGGGGGTAATGTGCCAGACTCATCAGAGGTCATATTTATGGCACTATGGCAAAGCATAAAAAAGGGAGGGGTTAGAGGTCATACTTAATAGATTACGAAGAAAATACCGTCCTAAGTAAAAAAAACCGATAGATTTAGACATTGAAAAGATAGAATAGGGTAGTTAGTGATCAACACAGTGCATTTTTAAAGCAAATCTTACTGGGCGACATTCTTTGGATAGCCAGAAAGCTAAAGGCCTAACAGTTGAAATATAGTTTTTTGGATACATCAACTTCACCCTTTTGTATGTTGTGTATAAATAAAGATCACATGCAGTAATAAGAATGCACTTCTGGATCTAACACACACAGATAAGATGAACCATTGTATCCAGGAAGGATTTTATGAACAAATATCTTATCGCCCAGTAGCTTAAAATTGTTCTTACTGGGCGACAGTTTTCCATCACTGGGAGACATTTTGGTCGCCCAGTTATGGTGTAAAAAAATGCACTGGATCAACATAACCTATTACGTAACATTGAGATAACTTATTTAATATATCTAGTTGATTATTTTATAGTAACTGACGATTTTTAAGATGAAATTATGTTAATCGAACTATAAAAACTAAATTTCAAGCAATATTTCAATGATTAACTTAGATCAAACATTTTTCCCTCTGTAAACCTTCAAAGTTATAGTGCAATGCGTCTCCTGTAAGAGGGATTAAGGGATTAAGGGATTACTAAAGGGGGGATTTCAGGGATACTTAAGAGGCTTAGCGGTGCATCCAGACTTTGAAAACACTGGTGATGGAAGGAAGGGTGAAGGGAATCATTAGGGAGACGGGAAGAAGGGAAGGGAAGGATGAAAGGATGGGAATTACAGAAGGGAAGAGAGAGGGAAGGCATGATGAATGAGAGAAGTAAGGGAGAGGATGAAAGGGTGGTAATTAAAGAAGGATGATGAAGGGAAGAGAAAGGGAAGGCAGGATGACGAAGGGAAGAGAGAGGGAAGGCAGGATGATGAAGGGAAGAGAAAGGGAAGGCAGGATGATGAAGGGAAGAGAAAGGGAAGGCAGGATGATGAAGGGAAGAGAAAGGGAAGGCAGGATGATGAAGGGAAGAGAGAGGGAAGGCAGGATGATGAAGGGAAGAGAGAGGGAAGGCAGGATGATGAAGGGAAGAGAGAGGGAAGGCAGGATGACGAAGGGAAGAGAAAGGGAAGGCAGGATGATGAAGGGAAGAGAGAAGGAAGGCAGGATGATGAAGGGAAGAGAAAGGGAAGGCAGGATGATGAAGGGAAGAGAAAGGGAAGGCAGGATGATGAAGGGAAGAGAAAGGGAAGGCAGGATGATGAAGGGAAGAGAAAGGGAAGGCAGGATGATGAAGGGAAGAGAAAGGGAAGGCAGGATGATGAAGGAAGAGAGAAGAAGGCAGATGATGAAGGGAAGAGAAAGGGAAGGCAGGATGATGAAGGGAGGAGAAAGGGAAGGCAGGATGATGAAGGAAAGAAAGGGAAGGCAGGATGATGAAGGGAAGAGAAAGGGAAGGCAGGATGATGAAGGGAGGAGAAAGGGAAGGCAGGATGATGAAGGGAAGAGAAAGGGAAGGCAGGATGACGAAGGGAAGAGAAAGGGAAGGCAGGATGATGAAGGGAAGAGAAAGGGAAGGCAGGATGATGAAGGGAAGAGAAAGGGAAGGCAGGATGACGAAGGGAAGAAGAGTAAGGATGAAAAAGTGGAAATTACAGAAGCAGGGAGAGAAGGGAAGAGAGAGAGAGAGAAGGAAGGATGGGAAGAAGGGAAAGGAAGGATGAAAGGATGGGAATTACAGAAGGGAGAGAAGAGAAGAGAAAGGGAAGGCAGGATGAGAGGGAGAAGTAATAGAAAGAATGAGAGAAGATAGAGGAATATAAGGATGATAGAGAAGGGAAGAGAAAGGGAAGAGAGGATGAAAGGGAGACATATAGAGAGAACGAAAGGAGATAGAGGAATATGTAAGGAATTAAGACGAATGGAGAGAAGGAAAGAGAGAGGGAAGGGAGGATGAAAGGGAGACATATGGAGAGAATGAAAGAAGGTAAAGGAATGTAAGAATGACAGAAGAATGAAATGAAAGAAATATAAAGACAGAATGAGGGAGATAGAGGAATATGGAAGGAATTAAGACGAATAGAGAGAAGGGAAGAAAAAGGGAAAGCAGCATGAAAGGGAGACATATGGAAAGAATGAAAGAAGGTAAAGGAATGTAGAATGACAGAATAATGAAATGAAAGAAATATATAGACAGAATGAGGGAACTAAGCTATCTGGATGAAAGAGAGACATATGGAAGGATAGAAAGGAGATAGAGGAATGTAAGAATGATAGAAGAATGAAATCAATAAAGAAATA
>JACEEZ010013729.1:540000-542500 GCA_016584305.1 Chionoecetes opilio
TAAAAGTCTGAAAACTACAGTAGATATTATAGTTCTAACACGAGAATCCCATTTGGTTACTCTCTCTCTCTCTCTCTCTTGATATTCCCCATTCGTACCTCACGTTTCATGATTATCCTTCCTCTTCCTCCTTCTCCTTCCTTCCCTTAATCTTCCTCTTCCTCCTCCTCCTCCTCCTCCTTCTCCTCCCCTTCACCTCCTCCTAATCCTCCATCACCTTACTTCTCCCATTTATCAAGGCAGGATGAGTTTACGTGACCAGTTCCCTCTCTTTCTCTCTCTCTCTCTCTCTCTCTCTCTCTCTCTCTCTCTCTCTCTCTCTCTCTCTCTCTCTCTCTCCTCTCTCTCTCTCACCCCTCCTTCTTATCCTCCGGGGGGACGTGGGGGGTTCAGGGGGGAGCGTCACCCCCCCTTGTAGGCTGGCTGTTAAGGGGTCTGGCTGCCCACTCATTGTAGTAGTAGTAGTAGTAGTAGTAGTAGTAGTAGTAGTAGTAGTAGTAGTGGTGATTTGCTGTCTTCCTCTTCTTAAATTTGGGTCACAAGTAGTATAATATTTTTCTTAATTTTTTGTCCTTTTTCCGTTTTATTTTCTGTGGTGAAATTAATGGGGGTTTTTTTTCTCTCTCTCTCTCTCTCTCTCTCTCTCTCTCTCTCTCTCTCTCTCTCTCTCTTTCTCTAATTAATGTCGTTTTCTGTGGGTTTTTTTTCCTTGGTTTATTTTTCTATTCCTTCCTGGTTTTTTTTCTAATATTTTGTTTCGATATTTTAATTTTAATAATTTTATTTAATTGTCTATATTTTATTTCTTATATTATTTTTTCGATATTTGAATTATATATTTTTTTTCTGCTGTCTCTCTCTCCATGGCTCTAAATAGATGAACTCTGTATCGTTAAACACACACACACACACACACACACACACACAACCAATTACGACCAACCCTCCCAATTACGAACAATTATATGATTAACAATAAACAAATATTAACTCAGACGACAACACGAACCTTTCTCTCTCTCTCTCTCCTTCTCTCTCTCTCTCTCTCTCTCTCTCTCTCTCCTCTCTCTCTCTCTCTCTCTCTCTCTCTCTCTCTCTCTCTCTCTCATATCCTGTATAACAAAATAAGGTAAATAAACACATCTAGGAAAAAATACTATCACTACTACTACTACTACTACTACTACTACTACTCCCATTACTACTACTACTACTACTCCCATTACTACTACTACTACTACTCCCATTACTACTACTACTACTACTATTACCAAAGACATTCAACAACAAGATACCTCACTCCGGGGTGCCCTGTGGTGGGCGTGAAATCGACCTCCGCCTTGAGGCAGGAGTTAACCAGTCTGCTGGCCCATTCACTTGCTGCATATGACTATCAATGAAAATCATATAGACTATGGTTTATCAGTATATATGATATAATGTTATCTTCGTAAATGTTTGTTCTATAATATTATCAAATAAAAAACAGTAAAACACGCTAAAGAAATGCCATTACGAGACTCTGAAGAAATATGCATGAACTTATTATTCACTTCAACTCTTCGCCATTTAAAACTTTGCAAGTCAACATTTACCATGAAACATATCAATAGAAGCGCAATTTTATTAACTTTCCATTGATATATTTCGTTTTCTGATAAATGAATTAGAACCATGCATAAATTAGCATTAACTAAATAAATAAAATCATCAATCGGGTAATTCTTCCGATTGATGATGTTATTTATTCAGTTAATGCTAATTTATGCATGGTGCTAATTCATTTATCAGAAAACGAAATATATAAGTGAATAAATAATATCATCAATCGGGAAAATTACCCGATTGATGATGTTATTTATTTAGTTAACGGTAATGTATGCATGGTTGTAATTCATTTATCAGAAACCGAAATATATCAATGGAAAGCTAATAAAATTGCGCTTCTATTGATATGTTTCATGGTAAATGTTGACTCGCAAAGTTTTAAATGGCGAAGAGTTGAAGTGAATATTCTTTGGTCATATGCAGCAAGTGAATGGGCCAGCAGACTGCTTTAACACCTGCCGCACGGCGGCGCCACCGTCAGCGGATAACAGAAGTTGCATTGGAGGGACCGCGAGTGAGGTATCTTGTTGTTGAATGTCTTTGCTATTACTACCACTACTACTACTACTACTACTACTACTCCCATTACTACTACTACTACTATTATTACTACCACTATCACTACCACTACTACTACTGCTACTACTACTACTACGACTTTTGACACTACTAATATTAAAGATAATTCCAAAATGAGGTCAAGATTTCAGAGGCACATGACGAAGACCAAATGAATCCTCCTCCTCCCCCTCCTACTCGAAATTGACTTAAAAGATTCTGAAAGTGTGTTGGGGATGGAGAGAGAGAGAGAGAGAGAGAGAGAGAGAGAGAGAGAGAGAGAGAGAGAGAGAGAGAGAGAGAGAGAGAGAGAGAGAGAGAGAAGGTATACTGT
>JACEEZ010013729.1:552500-554639 GCA_016584305.1 Chionoecetes opilio
TAACAAAAAGAAGAAGAGGAGGAGGAGGAGGAGGAGAAGGAGGAGAGGAGGAGGAAGAGAAAGAGGAAGAGGATGAGGATGATGAGGAGGAGGAGGAAAGAGTAAAAGAGGAAAAAGAAGAAGAAAAGGAAAAAAATAAGATAAGAAAGAAAAAAATACAAAAAAAACAAAAAAAAAAGAAAAAGAAAGAGTAGAAGAAGAAGAAGAAGAAGGAAGAGGAGATTACATAGGATTACATAGGAATAACAGACACCAGGAGACCTATTGGTGCATGACGAGGGTATCTGCTGAACTACATACTACTAACTATCAACTACATGTAAGAAAACAGTTGGAAAATGATACCATGTCCCTAAAGAAGATAGGAACATGGAAGTTTCGTAGTGCAGAATGATAGGATATGAAAATATAACTAAACTACAACTACCACTACAACTAATCGATCCGGGGGACTAAATATGAATTCGCAGGGCACTATCAATACCCATTTACTTTACAGTGCGCGTCAAGTCTGTTTTTAAATGTAGTTATTGTGCTGGCTTCGACAACATTTACTGGTAACTTGTTCCATCGATCAACAACTCTAACATTGAAATAATTTTTACGGAGATCTGTGATGCAACGTTGACCGTTTGGTTTTAAACCATTATTTCTTGTTGTTACTTGAGGAGAAAGCTCGAATAGGTTCTCTTGATTAATGACATCAAATCCTTTTAAGATCTTAAAGGTTTCTATCAAGTCCCCACGGATTCTACGATCCTTTAAGGAAAACATATTAAGTTTCCGCAGTCTCTCTTCATAAGATGAATTTCGCAGAGATGGAATTTGTTTTGGTTTGCTCTTTCTTTGCACTGATTCCAATTTGGCTTGATCTTTTACGAAACAGGGCGACCAGAATTGAACGGCATATTCTAAGTGCGGCCTAACCAAGGACGTGTATAATTGTGTCATTACTTTCGGAGTTTTATGTTCAAAGTTACGTTTAATGAAGCCTAACATCATATTCGTCTTTTTACTGGCAGCTAGGCAATGTGGACTGGTTTTAAGATCGTTACTGATGATGACACCTAAATCTTTTTCTTGCTGTACTTCAATTAGCGATTTATTTTGCATTTGATAGTTATATTTGAGGTTATCGTTGCCTATATGCATTACTTTACATTTACCGGAATTGAATTTTAATAGCCATTTATCAGAGGAGGAGGAGGAGGAGGAGGAGGCAAAGAGATGATTCCCGTCCTCGGCTCCACGTCTCCATCTCACTGTTGCTGGAGCTGCTTCGTCAAAATCAATTTCTCACTTAGAATACTGATGGGCTGGTTTTCCCCTCTTTCCCCTCGGACGCCTCCCCCATACCCTCTCTCTCTCTCTCTCTCGTTCTCTCTCCTGTCTCTCTCTCTCTCTCTCTCTCTCTCTCTCTCCTCTCTCTCTCTCTCGTCTCTCTCTCTCTCTCTCTCTCTCCTTCCTCTCTCTCTGCTCCTCTTCTCTCTCTCCTCTCTCTCTCTCATCTCTCTCTCCTCTCTCCGTTTTATCGAATACAAGGAAAAATAAATAGTCAATAATTATTAAGTATTCTTGTCATGTTATCTCTCTCTCTCTCTCTCTCTCCTCTCTATCTCTCTCTCTCTCCCTCTCTCTCACTCTCTCTTATCCTCTCGTCTCTCTCTCTCTCTCTCTCTCTCTCTCTCTCCTAATTGTTCCATCACTACTGTAGTTTGTTTTCATCAACTCAAATTGAATTGGGTGGTGTGAGAGAGAGAGAGGAGAGAGAGAGAGAGAGGGAGAGGAGAGGAGGAGAGAGAGAGAGAGGAGAGAGAGAGAGAGAGAGAGAGCGCATCTATCTCTCTTTAAGATGCCTGGCCCTCCTCGCTTCTGTATTGAGGTAAAAAGAGAGGAAGTGGTTGACTAGGTGTGTGTGTACGTGTGTGTGTGTGTGTGTGTCTGTGTGTCTGTGTGTGTGTGTGTGGTGGTGTGTGGTGTGTGGTGGTGTGTGTGTGTGTTGGTGTGTGTGTTTTTGTTACGTACATGGATCCTGAGCATCTTTTAATTTCTTCCACCACCACCACGAAGAAAAAAGAAAAAAAAAAGAAAAAAAAGTCAAGGTGCTATATTTGCTGGTTTTTTTGTGTGTGTGGTTTA
>JACEEZ010013730.1:0-62936 GCA_016584305.1 Chionoecetes opilio
TCATTACTGCCTAAGACTGAGACTGATGTGGTTTTGGTTGGGGTGGGACAGACGGTGCTGATTGGCCAGTAGCAAAGATGACCTTGGCCTTGGGCATGCCTGGTTGGGGCATTGGGCTGCGGTTCTCTCCCGTAGCTCTTGCCCTCAGACCAGCACAGAGGGTGGAGAGGAAGACCACTGTTCAATTTTTTATGCATTTTTCTATAGAAATATATAGCCTTTAAGCCCTGTTGGTTCAAATTCGGGGAGGCAGTAGCGAGTGGTTTAGCGTCTCAGTGTGGCCGTCTCGGTGACCCGAGTTCGATCCCCAATGAGAACCAAAATCACTTAAAATCTTTCTGCACCGTCTGAGTGGCCTAAGTATCACCCACATGCTGTCCAATGCACTTACCTTCGATTGCGAGTGCCTGGGAGGACCACAGGGGGCGGCATGAGCCTCTAATCACAGGCGTCAGAGCTATAAAAATCCTGTCTGTGCCACCACGGGCGGGGCCAAACCATCACAGCCCTCAAGTTGAGCCTCCAGGGCCTACATCCCACCCCTGAGGTCACTGCCTTACAGGCGCGGATAGCCCAAATGTAACCCCCCCCCCCAAAAAAAAAATCAGGCATTTATTACGCAGATAGACTCTATGCTTACAATTTGCCAGAACGATAACTCGGTTTTTCGACCTCCGGGTCACTTGACCAACTTCTGTGGGAGCGCGTCCGCCAATTTTACTTTTCCCCACTTATTTCATGCTGCTGTGGACAACTTAGGTTTGCCATTTTCACATTAATTTAAATTGTGATGGTCTGTGTCTGTTAGGGTAGATATTCTGTCTCACTAATCCTGTCATAGCCTTTTGCTGTTTTTTATTTTTTTCCTCTTTGTTTGCCAAAGTGCTCTGAATGGCCTCTGTCAGCCCTAAGCTGACTGTTGCAGGAAAATCAGTGCATTGCAATCATTGCATGTGTGATTTAGTACCATATATGGCTGCATATAATAAGACGGACCTTTTAACCTTAAAAATAGCCACGAAAATGGGGGTCATCTTATCCACCCAGTATAAAATGTAACCTTAAATCCTGTGGTGTTACGGGACATTGTAGCGCGGGTAATGATTGATGAGGCTTAACCCTGCTTGGTAAAAAACACGATACTTTCTACTGAACTCACTTACCGTAATTCACATTATTTAATATATTCAAATTTTTAATGTTTTAAAATGTCATAAAATTGAAGACCACCATCGTGCTGTTTTGTACTAACTTTGTATAAGCTGAGGGTCTACCTTTGGCGGGTAGTTCTTATACGGCGAGTATAGCCCAAAACTACGATTTTTACTAGAAATTTTGGGGGTCGTCTTATACACCGAGTTTGTTCTTATACATAGCCACATACCAGTAAATGCTAGCACTCGAAGGAGGTAGAAGCAAGTGCCACCCAATCAATGATCACAGGTCACTTCTCAACATTGTGATCAAACGATCATCAGGCCATAGAAAGAATAGAAACCTTGAGGGTCCCAGTGCCAGGGAAAGAGGACCCCTTTGCACCCTCAAACAGGAACTTCGCCCAAGTCATGGTCGGGTGAAGAGTGGGCTCAGCTTGCCGATGGAGGAGGGGTGTGGGAGAGACCCTGTCCTCGATGATCTGGAGGTGGAGAGGGAGGAGTAGGTGTTGATGTCGCCATCACTCTGGCTTTGCACCACTCTAATCCCACTAGCTCTCCATCTTTCATAAGGTAACTGTATTCCCTGGTGGAGAACAGGGTCAGAGATGAATATGCATCTGGGAAGATAAAGTGGTGTTCTTTTATAAGTGTCTCCATCAGAACAAACTGGAAAAGGCATTTTAACCCTTTCACGCACGAAAATGTTTTTTTAATAAGTTTCCGTCCACTGCAAACAGCCATCTTATTGCTCCCTAAGGGGCCCCGCGAAATGGCCAGACTTGTGCGACGAAAATAAATTTTTTTTATGTTATCAATTTCACCACCGTGATTATTTTTTTTCCCTGGCAGTATTATAATATCATTGGTTTGCCAAGAGATTATTTCCCCTTATTGAAAGGAAATAAAATAACAAGAGAAATGAAAATAAATAGCGGAATTTACCGACTCCCGAAAAAAAAAATATTGAGTAAAGAGAAAATAAGAAATACTAAGTTTCACCACTGCGTAGCTCGAAAACTTACCGAGGTCAACTTTATATGGTTGATATGCCAATAAAAGCGGATTTTTATGAGGATTCCAAACGCTACCATATAATTTTCAAGGGACCATTTATGGCAGGCTCGGGGGACACCGTTTTTTAAAGGGACGACCAATACCCGCGCGCACAGGCTGCCTGCTGAGTTGCGAAACTGACACACAAACCCTTATCATTTCACATCCACTCAACGAAAGAGGACATTAGTTTATTTTATATGTCCTAGGTTTGGATCTTTGACGCAGAAAAATATTTTGACACAATTCTTGATAAAATACTTTATTTTTGGCGAATTATTTTCACAAACAGTTTTTTGGACTCAATTCGCGTCAAAAAACTCCAGATTGCAGACGGGCCCCGGTTTTGACGCTATCGCGGTCACTGTGCGTAGTGAAAAAGGGTTGTTAAAAGACAGGGATCAGTTTAAGCTTTAATTGTGACGGGAAGCACAACGCTTTTACCTTCAACGTAAAGGGAGCTTTAAAAGGAGGATAAGATCATTTCATGGATAGGGGATTGAAAGGTGGAGGTAGGAGTGTTAAGTAACAGGAACTCCCACGTGTAGTAGTCTCACAGGCTCTTGTAGCTTCCTATTTGCTTATATTCTTATGTAATCCTTGAAATGTCTGAAGTTTTAGGAAAATTTTGCGTACAGAATTAACAGTTACTTTGATCTCATTTTCATCAGTACCTAAGTTTGTTCTTAAGCTGCAAGGCTTTGGCTTGCAACTTTTTGTATTTCCAATGCACTAAAAAGGCAACTCCTCAGACCCCCCAAGGGCTGGAGGGTCTTGGCCGAACCTTTTGTAAATCATTCTCATTTCAACAAGAGGAATGTTTTTCAAATTCCCTTCTTATTGCATCTATTGTTGCTTTATTGTCTTGCTTGTTATTTTGTCACTGTTCCATTAGGAATCCTTTTCCACATGTGAAGAGTAAGCAAAAAAAATTATGGAAAAAATACAGTTTTAGCAAATGAAGAGCATGCCTATTAGAACCGGACAAAAGGTGTTGCAGAAATTTGTGGTTGTATTGTAGCTTTGCAAAGAGAAACAGAATGATAGAATTTAGATATAACTCAATCCTGTGTCTGATGGGATAAATGTTATTGTGGCTCCCTCACCCTTTGTTTTTCAAATTAATAATGAGGTGGAGGAGGTTGTCAGGAAAAATGAGGCAGGGTTTTAATGACACCACTTGCATTTCGTCCTTGCAGATCTGAGTGTGTTCCCCGTGGGCATGGAATAGTGCCTATTTTTTTAGTGGATGTTGTGGAAGGAGAAAACAGCGGTTGCTTGGCGTTCGGTTTCCCCCGAGTGCCGGGCATCGGGGAGGGAAAGGCCGACTTCTACCCCTCCTTCCAGACCGCCGCCACCAGCTCATCTCGCCACGACACAACCACCGACGCAACACCAACACCACCCACAGGTACTTTTTATAACCTCACCCAACACCAACACGGTACGTTCATAACCCATCACCAACACCGTCTCGTTATTAACCCATCACCAACACCCACCGGGTACATATATTAACTCCATCACCAACACCGTACGTTTATAGGCCCATCACCAACACCACACCACCACGGTACGGTTCATAACCCATCACCAACACCGATACGTTATAACCCATCACAACCACCGTTACGTTCATAACCCATCACCAACACCGTACGTTCATTAACCCATCACCACACGGTACAGTTATACACCCATCACCACACCAAAACACCACCACGATACATTTATAACCCATCAAAACCACACCAACACCACCACGGGACATTTATACCCCATCACCACACCAACACCCCACGAACATTTATAACCCATCACCACACCAACATCCACCACGGGTACATTTATAAACCCATCACCACACCAACACCACCACGGTACATTTTAACCCAACCACACCAACCCACAAGGTACATGTAATAACCCAATCACCACACCAACCACCACCACGTCATTATAACCATCACACACCAACACCACCACGGTACATTATAACCCCATGCACCACACAACACCACCACGGTACATTTATAACCCATCACCACCAAATGGCCAGCTCTTGCAGTGATGAGTAGAGTGTCAGTTGTGCATCGTGCAATAACTCAGAGAGATTTTTATGGGAAACAGGAAAAGTATTTTAGTTGAAAATGGCCCATAGCATCACCCCGGGTATTAAAAAAAAGGGGAGACATGTGTTGATATTTCTCATCGTCCTAATCTACATGCTTAGTGAACTTTTAAGGATCCCCAAAAAATTTTAGAATAAAGTCTTAAGTCCCAACAACCAGAAAATGGGGTCAACTCTACCTTATTGTCCTGCACAAAAGGAGCAGTGTTGCCATGATGGCTGTATGTTGATGGTGAGCCAAGAAAGTGGCACATTAACCACCAGTGCTTGGTGGCCTAACCAGGCAGATACTGTTTAGCTGCATACCATCGGCATGGGAAGTGGAACGCAATTGGATTATGCTCTCTCTGGTAGGGTTTCACGGTTTTAATGGGGGTTTGGTGAGCTAGGACTTCACTTACCCTCCAAAATTTAAATTACATTAACTCCGGGTTTCTTGTGACTCACTGTCGCAGCTATTTGCCCAGGAATACACACGGTAAACAACAAACACATGTAAAGCACCTTAACTAATTTATTTACCAACTCTACATATAAGCAAATTAGAACGCAGCCTATTCATTATTCAAGCATCACTCCCTTAAATAACATTTCCCTAAACTATGCCACGGAAAACTACTGTACTATTGATCTGGATAGGGAATAGATATTGAGGGGTTGTAATAGGGTATGGTATTTCACGCTTTCGGGCCAGTGGGAAGTCTGGCACAAAGGTGTTCCTCCTGGACGGACCCTCACAACGCTGCCAGTATCATGCCTCGCCAACGTTCCCTCTCTCCCCACGTATCGACGCCCCCTCACGCCCTCACCTTTCTCTTCTCTACACCAGCCACACATCCCACGACATCCCCCCCTACCCACAAGTATCACCTCCCCCCCCCCCCCCTCTTCCCCATCTCAGTGGCCACATACACGCAAGTCCGGATAGCCCTCGCATAAATTAACTCCTTCCCCCTCCCTCCCACTCTCACCTCCCCCCCCCCTTCGCTTGCCGCGAGGTAGTGAACGAGGCCGCGCCTAGCGTGTCATGTGGGATGTTGTTGCTGCCGGACGCTTTTAACTATGTCTGTGGATGGCCACCGTGGTACAACGAGCCCCTCCTTTTGCCCCTTTTCCCATTCTTCCCTCCCCTGCGTTTAGATGACACACCCAGGTCCCCCCTGTCACGTTTCCTCACCCCCCCCCTCTCCTACACACCCTTTACCTGTCCCTCCCCACCTTCACACGTCTTTTCTTCCCAAGATGGCGGCTGCTGGCGTTGCCCACTTCGCACCCATCCTAACAGAGGTTTTCTACGTCTCCTTTTTTTCTATTATGCATGCCTGATTTCCTATCAGCCACCCCACATGCATATTTTACCAACGGGGGCGTTTCTGGTTAACGCACCCAGCTATTCGTTGGGAAGGGTTGTGGCACTTTGAGCCCTAAAAACCACCTCCCCACATTAACTAGCAATTTCTGGCAACCTTTTTCCCCTCAAACCAGAAAAAACAATAACAGAAACAAAAGTCTGGGGGACGCCGCAAGGGGTATACGAGGACTTGGATATTGCTATAAGAAGTCTAGCCATTACACTTCATTTCTGCAGGACTGTCTGTTTATTATTGCAAGACTTCAATTTCAAATCTGGCCAGGGACGCCAGGGCTTATTACTGTTTTTACTGATAGGTTTGTGATTATCTAATTCATGTTTATTATGGCTCTACACAATCCTGAGTGGATTCAAAATCCTAAACCTATTAATTTAGTCAGCACTTGTTGATAGATGCTATAATAGTGCTATATAGATTATAGGATTATTATAGAGTTATAGTGAAATCTGGAATCTTTACTTGCATTTACTAACTTTTCAGTCAACCAAGATTGCGAGGGGAACATTGATTATTATTTTTGACACTATTAGGGTGAACCCCAGAATAAATATTAAGTTTTGGTTGATGTAATAAGGTATTCTTTTGTCACTGATGTTGGCTGGAGTCCACTGCAAATGAACTTTTGGCTTGGAACTGTGAAATATTTGTGAAGTTTTGTTTTTTTTTTTCTTCTTTTTAAAATTCAAGTAGAAATGGCACCAAGGCATCAAAAAGTGTAATTTCAGACCGATATTTGTGGAAAAAAATCTCACCCAAATGATTTTCTGGTTTCAGTTTTAGCATTTTTTGATTGAAAGTTGTGCATTTAAAAAAATTTCTCCAATGTTTAATATCTGGAGCCTGGACCTACCTTCTTGCAAGGGTCCTCATGTAAAATGCAAAAACATTATTTTAGGGATATTTGTAATCATAATCACACCCGTTGGCCCTCCCAAAAACACATGGAGCTGGGCACATCTAGAAAACAAAAATTCTACAGGATGCTTAAATATCAAAAAGAGGCACTGTGTTCTTTGTGATTTCCTCTCTTATATTCCGTTTTTTAAAATGATGTGGTGTGTGGTTTGTACCCTATAGTTTATTTCACCTACCGTGAGTACAATATTTTCTTTCCTGTTCTCCGGCAGAACATGGTAACATGGCGGGCGTGGTCTCTATTCTGGTCTCTGATTGAGCCGGCCCGGCGGCAGCAGGACCCAAAGCAGGCAGACTGTCTCCATGCTGCCCATCCCGATTTATAGTGTCCTGCCTAGTTGTCTGTCCTACCAACTACATGTTTCCACCCTTCTTTTCACTATATACAGCGCGCCAAAGTATTGTTCGCGACTATCATAACACAGCGCTTCCATACGGGAATCAGAAAATGTTACTCTATGGCAGCCATACTGACTTCCGAGAGAGATGTCTTACATATGGCAGCTTGTTTAAAGGCACGGGCAGTCCATAAGACCGTTGACGAATGTTCAGATGGCCACTGTTCCCTAATAGGACAAAGCATTTAAAAAAGTATCGCCTTCTTCCGCGAGTAATTTGAAAACAGACGCGCATTGGTATAAAAACTATCATTATTTTCATAATGAGTGGCAAGAGGAGGGAAAGATCCTAAACAAAGGAAGCACAATTTGTAAAGTTCTTGTATCTCTACACAAGGCAGACAGACAGGAGAGGCCAGTGGAAGAAAACAAGGATTGTGGATGTTACGAGGAGATGTGTGAATAAGTGGGGTGGAAAGTTTCACGGTGGGGTTGCACCGTCGCGGTGAACAGCCGCGACACCATAACCATTATAAGTGGCCCCAGGGCGAGGAGGTTGTTTAAAAACATCAGCAAGCACCTAAATTGTCTTGAAACGTCAAGTATCGGAATGCCCACAAATCCTCAATTAAGAGCACGGTGAAAAAAATATGCGATTTAGGACTTTTACATCCTCGCCCTGGCCCACATATAATGTTCTAGGTTTCTTGTCGAGGGGCTGTCGCGATGGTTGCAATGTAACCCACCGTGAAACTTTCCACCCACTTAGCACACAGCTCCTGTAACAGCCACAATCCTTGATATTTCTTCCACTGGCCTCTCTGCCTTGTTGTAGAGGATACAATAACTTAATTTGCTCCTTTGTTAGGTCTTTTTCTTGCCACTCATTAGGAAAATAATGATATTTATACCAATGCGCGGCTGTTCAAATTGACTCGCGGGGGGAAAGGAAGGCGATAACATTGTTTAAAAATGCTTCGTCTATAATTGGACAAGTGGCATGCTGAACATTCCTCAAACGGCTCTTGATGGACTGCCCGGGCTTTTTTAAAACAAGCTGCATATGAAGAATCTCTCTCGGGAATGTCAGTAGGCTGCCATGAGTACATTTTCTGAATTCCCGTATTATGGAATAGCGCTGTGTTATGAGTCGCGAAAACAATGCTTTGGGCGCTGTGTAGCTCATGCCACTTAATTTCACTTATGGTAACCTTTTTGACTTCTTACTGGACATGAGAAAAATAGCTGGATATTAGATGTTTAAAAAAAAAAATCTAATCTAAAAGAAAAAATAAACGAAATTAAACAAGTTAAACTCCAAAAGTCGGGGCTACAACTGTTATACCACCTTTTTTTCTGTCTAGTTTTTATTAAAATTATTCAAACCGCCGGCCAATCAGAGACGAGACAGCCGACCATCGACCCCCTCCCACACTCGCCCAGCGTTACTATGCCGCCCGGAGACAAGGGGGAAAACAAAATATTGTACTCACGGTAGGGTGAAAATTAGACTACGTAGTTGTATTTACTAGTTGTGTATACGGGAAATGAGGGTACACTCGGTGGGTGGAGGGCTGTGCGGTTCCCCGTCTCCTTTGTCTCAATGGCGGCCACTTTACACTCAGTTTTATGAATTCCCGTTAGAGCCCCTTGTGAATCTCATCAAAATATAATATATTTGTGGACTCAAGATACATTTGTACATGCTTCTATATAGTTTTTTTTTTTCAAAATCTCAAAAGATTATTCAAAATTAATTTAACAAAATGTAACATTTGGTGTCTAGGATGCATAGAACATGAAAATATATGCATCAATAGTAATGATTTTCTCCAATAAAATCAACTCGTACATACATTCAAGATTCGGTAAACGTCTCATATAAATCAATACACACAACCCTCTTTTCCCGGACTAATAGGGGAGGAAGCACTGGTCTGGGAAAACAGCAAAGTCCGGGGGAATCGCAACAGTCCGAGGCCATTTACCAACCCGTGTACGGTTTATCCTAATCTAGTATTTTATGTCCGGCAAACGTTAATATAACTACCTGCCGCAGACTTTCCCTTTAACGTTCACTTTGTTGTTGTTTTTAGGCCTGTGAGGATACCTTGGGGAACACTATGAACCCTTGTGATGTCCTATGATGCTATCACAGGCGTGGTAAGTTGAACTGTCTTCCTCAGGCATAGGAACAGTAGAGCGGATGGACAGCGGTGTTGCCGGGTGGGGGGAACAATAACAGCCAACAGGACGAACGCAGTGCACTAATACAACTTTCTACTATACCACCTCATCTCTAACTTAAGATAGAAGAGGAATTGACATTACATCAGCACTAGTCTCGCCCCCTATCACACAACTTCTACCGAATACTTCCAACTACACCATAAAGCTTCTACGATGACATCGATAGTCATAAAAACAAACAAAACGCGACAAGATACTTGTTTATTTATTCTTGGCTTGTTATTTATGCATTGTCTGTCATTATTATAATCGAGTGGTCTGTCTATTTATGCACATCATCGCGTCACACAACGAATTTTTTTTTTCAGTTCTCATTCTTGTCTTTTTAGGATTTAGATCGTTGTCTTGTGTTTGATCATATCTGTCGTTTTTATTATATCTTCATCGAGCTTTTTATTATCTGTCTTTTATTTATCTTGTCTTTTTATTTATCTCGTCTTTTTATTTATCTTGTCTTTTTATTTATCTTGTCTTTTTATTTGATGCATGTAGTCTTTTGAGCTATCTTGTTCGTATATATCATATACTGTTGTGTGACTTTTGAGTTTATCATGTTGTGCTTTATTATTTATCTTGGTTCTTTGTGGAAGTTTGTTATCTGAGTCATTTATTTATCTCGTCTTTTGTTTATCTCGATCGTTTTTATTTATTTGTCTTTTTATTTTATTCGTCTTTTTATTATCTCGTATCCTTTTTATTATGCTCGGTTTTATTATCTCGTCTTTTATTCTATTCGGTCTTTTTATGTATCTTGTCTTTTTATTTATCTTGTCTTTTATTTATCGAGCTCTTTTTATTTATCTTGTCTTTTTATTTATCTTCGTCTTTTTAATTGATCTGCATTTCTTTTTTCATTTATCTTGTCCACTATTTTATATTTATCTTCGTCTTTTTATTAACAGTTGTCTTTTTATTTATTTGAGTCTTGGTGTTGAGTTTATCTATGGCTTAGTGTGTATTTATCTTGTCTTTTATTATATCTTGTATTATGGTACTATAGCTATCATGTCAGCTTACTTATTATCTCGTCTATTTGATTCATACTCGTAAGCATTTATTTGAGATTGGACTTTATATTTAATCTACGGCTTTGTAATTTATACTTGTAGCTTTGGTAAGTTGGAATCATGTCTTCACTATTGATATGTGATTATATGTGTATTATGCACATATTCATTTGTCATTTATTTATCCTTGTCTTTGTCACACTTTGGAGACTATGCACGTAGTCTTTTATGTATCATCCGACCTACTTTTATTATCTCGTTCTTTTTATTATCTTGTGTCTTTTAACACATTATAATAGAGTTCTTTTTATGTTCTTCATCTTTTTATTTATCTTGGTCTTTTATTTAATCTTGTCTTTTAATTTATCTCGTCTTTTTATTTATCTCGTCTTTTTATTTAGTCGTTCTTTTATTTTATCTCGTTGAGCTTTTTATGTCACACACTCTCGTCTATTATTTATCTTGTCTTATTTATTTATCTTGTCTTTTATTATCGTGTCTTTTTATTATCTTGTCTTTTTATTTATCTCGTCTTTTATTATCTTGTCTTTATTTATCTTGTCCTCTTTTTATTTATCGTCTTCCTCCTGTCTTTTATTTATCTTGTCTTTGTATTTATTTCGTATCTGTTTATTTATCTTGTACTTTTTATTTATCTTTTCTTTTTTATTTATCTTTCTTTTATTTATCTCGTCTTTTTATTATCTTGTTTTTTTAATTATCTCGTCTTCTATGTATCTCGTCTTGTTTTGTATTTATCGTGTCTTTTTGATTGAGCTCGTCTTTTGTTATTTTATCATATCAGTCTTTTTATTGTATCGTTGTTGTTATTAAATATTTATCTTGTCTTTTATTTTATCTTGTCTTTTTATTTATCTCGTCTTGTTTATTGTATCTCGACCTTTTTGATTTATGTCAGTCTTCTTTATTTATCTTTGTCTTTTTAGTGTATCTGTGTGAGTTTTTATTATCACTCGTTCGTTTATTAGATCTCGTCATTTTTATTGTATCTGGTCTTTTATTTATGTTGTGTTTATTTTTTTTATCTCGTCTTTTTATTTATCGGTGTCTTTTTATTTATCTCGGTGTCTGTTTATTATTCGTGTTACTTTTTGTAAATATCTTGTATTTTTATTATCTTGTCTCATAGTTATTTATCTTGTCTTTTATTTATCTGTCTTTTTATTTATCTTGTCTTTTTATTGTATGATTGGTATTTGATTTATCTTGATCTTTGTGTTTTATCTCGTCTTTTTATTTATCGTGTCTTTGTTCTATTTATCTTTGTCTTTTCTTATTATGAGTGTTCTTGTTATTACTCTTGTCTTTTATTTATCTCGTTTTTATTACACATCCTTGTCTTTTTATTTATCTAGTTCTATTTTAATTATTTTTATCTTTTTTTATTTAGTTGGTTTATTTATTTATACTTGTCTTTTTATTTATCTCGATATCACATTTGAGTTGTATATCTCGTCTTTTATTTATCTTGTCTTTATTTATCTCGTCTTAGTTCTTGATTATCGTGTCTTTTTATTATCTTGCTCTTTTTATTTATCTTTGTGCTATTTTAGTTATCTCGTTGTCTTTTATATTTTAGTATTTGTCTTTTAGTTTATCTCGCTCTTTTATTTAATCTCCGTCCTTTTTATTTATCTTGTCTTTTTATTTATCTCCGTCTTTTTATTTATCGTGTGTCTTTTTATTTATCTTGTCTTTTTATTTATCTTGTCTTTTTATTTATGTGTCTTTTTTAATTTATGCTGCGTCTGTTTATTTTATCTTGTCTTTTTATTTATCTTGTCTTTTTATTTATCTCGGTCTTTTTATTTATCGTGTCTGTTGGTTTATTTATCTTGTCTTTTTGATTTATATTGTCATATCTGCTCATTACATTGTTCGCCGACGAATTGACGAGGACAATATAATTTATTCCTCAAAGCTGAAAATACACTTCCGACCAAAGTAAGGTGTGGAAGGAATCATGTCCTTTGTAACCACAGGGCACTATCAAAAATCCGGAAATGTATACCCTATCTAGAAAATGTTACATGGTTTCTCGTTCAATGTCACCTTACCATCACTCATCATTGCTGAATCTCTTGAGAAACTTCCGTGCATGTATCAAGACACTTTTGCTCACTTACATGGAGATACGGTCAATAGCATATCAAACCTGGGCCCACTTTATTTTTTTCATGTAAACTTTAGCATGTAACATTTGCCAATGAGGATTAATGTATTTTTCCACATCAGTACCAAATTGAGCCCAACTTATCATGTACAGCGTCGAACTGCTTCGACCAGCTAGCCTAGTTGCATGTACCTTGATATAGATTTTACCGCCACGGAAGCTTTTTACTTATTCCGCTCCCATGGAAACTTATATTGGGGTCGGGGGTTTGGTACGATTGACTTTCTCACTCCAGATGGAGAACAACCCAAATCTAAATTTTTTATCACCTGAGTGACAGTTTCCTGTCCTCAAGCTCATACATATAGTTATAATAGTTATCGGCGTAGTAGCCCATGATTGTTACAAGATCAATACAAGAGTGCTCATCAATCTATATATATAAACTGTAAGATCATAAATACCTAGGATACATTCACCATGTTTTCTGCAGTTCATTCAAATGTTTCAAGCTTCGAATTGAAAATTCTCTGCCAGTCAGTTTTGACACAGTGTGCTGAGTCAATAATATTTTTACAGAAGCTGTTAAATTCACTATTTTCGAGTTTATGAGAGAAATTTTTTGGGCAAACGTCGATTTGGCCAATACGATGCAACCACATAATGTGTATATTCCAGCGATGTCTCTACCTAGTTATTTCATTGTGACTATTACTTATTGTACATATACTAGGTTACTTATACCACAGTTACCCTCACTGATACAACCCACACAGATTGTATCAGGCGAGGATCACTTGTCATTTTTGCACACTGATATTTCTACACAGACCATTGCATTATTTTACTGACACGAGAAGTACTAATTCGAACTTAGTATATAAATTGTTTACTATGCCACACCAGCAGCAGCTCTACAGTCAGACGGCCTTCGTCGTTACTTGACGCATTCAAGGGTTTTCCTAAGGTTACACCCTCATTTTCTGAAATGTGTAGTTTTCTCAATTTTTCCTCTGTACTTTTTACAGCTACTATCGCCGACAGTTTTTGAGGGATTTCTAGCTACCGTCTACGGTTAACACTTTACACATGCAAAACAATTTATTTTTGTTGATTTTACCACATTGTGGATTACACGCTGGTACTGACCATTATATACTTGTACCCGGCCATTCGTGTCTTTGATGTGGAACATCATGTAAACAGTGTTGTCCTATTAGCATTTGTAAACAATATCCGCATGATACTTGGTAATTCAAGCGGCCCAACCTTCCCATCTCGGTCCCGCCCGAATTCTTCGTTTGTTTTTTTTTTTTTTATTTTAACTCAGATGTTACCCATTTTAAGCTGATAGGAATTATGCTTTGGAATTTAGAGTGTATGAATGTATTATTGTATGGTTGTCATATAGCCGCTTAGTTAGGGGTACAGTTCTTGTACCACTTTTCAATCCATAGCTAATTCTTATAGACTAATTTGAGGACAAAACTATATTAGCGGCCCGAGCAATGTCAGCAGTAATCACTTATAACATATATAATAACTTGCATAACTATTACTATTAATCTATAACTATATCCACACCGTGTAACACCGCATTATAACTTCCATACAGGATATTATTCATGTACTTAACATCAAATGAGGCAGGTGTACATTTATTAAACGTTTGGTATACAATTATAATTATATGAAGTTGAAGATAAGGATATGAAGTATGCTAAGTACAACTACCACTACCACTAATCGATACGGGGAATGTAATAATAAACTCGCGGGGCAATATCACAACATACTCCTATGCTTTAGAGAAAAAATATTACGTAGAGCCGAAGAGTAATCAAGTGGGCAGCTGATACTAATTAATTTACCCTATTGTAGTAGTTTAGTAGTAGTAGGAGGAGGTGTAGGGAAAAGGAAGAGGAGCAATTGTGTAGATAAGGGCAGGAAACCACGTACAGGAATATCAACACCGCCCCGCTACCATTTCTAGGACAGTCGTTCCCGCCCCTCACTGACGAGAACAAGGGATGATCATTTCTACCTCCCCCAGTCAAGTCTCCGCAATGCCCTCAAACCAAACCCAACGCAACAACGCTTGATAAACACGGTAATTATAAACGACCCATGGAGAACACTTTTTTTTTACATCACCAAAGGATGGCCAAGGGCAAAAAAAAGTACCAAAAAACCTGCTTCTAGGAAAGACTTTCCCCTCTATATATATGAATTCAATCAAATTTGTGGCCGCTAACAGTTATTGAATTACAGAGAGAGCAAAAATATTGCACGCAATAGATATAATAAGAGACGAAAATTCATAATCAACGGAAAGAGATCACACACAAAAGTGTTTGACAAAAGTGTATTATTCATGTGAGAATTTGCCCTTTTCTTATTTTGACATATTTATTATTTATTCACTTATCATATCCTTAGACCCGTTCTAGGACAATTTCACTATCGCAAAATAATCTCTGTCGCTCCAAGAAGCTTAAAACTGTGAGTCAGAGTCTTAAAAAACTCTAGGACAGAGGAAATTTCTCCTACTGTAGCAGGAGAGGTGAAGATGGAGTTATCAGGAGTCCACTGCTACTCTATATACTGCAGCTCGCGTGAGTCGCGGTACAAGGTGGCCACTATGACATCGCCTTAAGTTCGTCCAATGACATCCGTAAGAGGCTTCTGGGCTGCCCCGGTGGTGCTGCTCGTCCATGGCTTGTCCTAGAAACGTGCGTGGGTTGAACAATCTGGACGTGATCCGTCGACACTCCGTGTTCAGTTTAAGGATAGGGTGGAGCTGATAGAGGTACGAACTCATCATCCCTCTGTCAGGAGAGTCGGCACTATAGTATGTTTTGTGTTTGTCGGACGCTGTATACACACGCGGTTGGGGGTGCTGCTGTTTTTGCAGAATGTGGGTTAGCACAGGTGGTCCACCGTTGCTTTTCTATGTACTTTGATTACATGTCCCCTAATGTGCCTGTACTTTTGTTCTTGTTTGTTTTTTGCTCTAGTACTTATGTTTTACTCGTCTGGCTGTACCTTAGGCGCTTTGTTTTTTGTCGGATGTGCTGCGGCAGAGAATAAAACTTATTATTATTATTATTATTATTATTACTGGCCCCCAGAAATGGCCGAAATTATATGATAAAAGATAAGATGAAAATTTTATAGAAATGATGATATGAATAGCACATGGCAAAAATAATAACACAATGCCAAGACATAATGTTGTAATAATAAATCAAAATAATTATATAGACTGATAATAGTAACTTTTATTATTAATGGACACTACTAACAATGATACCAGTAGTATAGTAACAAACATGCTGATGAGTACGTTGTGACAGGTGGTGGAAGGTAGGTTGTTGAAGGACACACGGAATGAGGAAAACATAAATGTGTAATTAATGTGTATTCCACTGAAGCAGACCTTTGGGCGAGGCTGAACAAGGATTATATATTACCTAAACATTTCTCAAGACGAGTGTTCCCGAACATCATCATACATACATACAATAATAATGGAGTAGATATAAATAATGATTCATAAAAAATAATGATAATGATGATAATATAAATAATGATCATTAAACTAATAATGATAATGATGATAATAATACTAATACTAATAATAATAATAATAACAATGGTCAAATATCTATCATACTATAATTCACCACACACCCACAACACACACACAACACATGGACACAGACACAGACACGACACAGCACAGAACACAGACACAGACACACACACACACCACAGACACAGACACAGACACAGACACAGACAACAGGTACAACACAAACACACACACACACACACACACACACACACACACACCACACACACCCACACACACACACACACATACACACACACACACACACACACACCACACACACACACACACACACCACACACACACACACAACACACCACACACACACACACTTTCCTGCCACTGGTTTGCAGTTAACTCTCCTGCCGCCTGCGTAAATCTTCGTTAATGGTTTATTCCACTGTGTCTCCAGTGTTCAATCTCCATTTCACGTGTTTGTGAATAAATATTCATATATACTATAAACCTGTCCTGCTATATATCAAACTAAATACGTAGTAATAGATAGTGTGCATGTGTCCGCCAATAAGCAGTCAAAGCTAAGTTTCCCAGAGTTGGGTGCAACCCGCGGACCACCGATGCCAGCCCCTCACACCGCCACGGACTTGTGTTCACATGACATTAATTAATCATTGTTTTGTTTAACTCACAAACCATTAGGGAGTTACTAGTCCACTCCAGAGGCTCTCACAAATAGGAAGGAAGGCATATAGTTAGTGCGGAGAGAAGGAATAGAAGTTTCGGTGATGTGTTTAAAATATCTTCCTTGCATTACTTAGTAGCGCTCCATAGCTCAGTGGTAAAAGTGATAAGCTGTTTTCTAAGCAAAACACTTAGGTTCGAAACCCCACGTCCCCAATGACAATACAATTTCTATTTTATTGAATTGTGGTTTTATGGCAATCATTAATTTGTATGAATATCAATAATCTTTTCACCTTCTATTTGGTCAAAGCGTCAGTTAATAGTGTTTCTTTTTTAAATCAAAAATTCAATTCAATTCAATTAAGTGATGTTAGCTACTTTTTGTTCGCCTTAAAATTAAGCTAAATGTCTTTGTGGTACGTGCACACGACGACTGGGGTGTGAGGAGCGCGCCGTTTCAAAGGCTGAGGGCGAAAGGTAAATATAACACTAGTAACTATAATACAGGTGTAAACGGTTAACAGGGCAAAATAACACTATACTATAGTAACTCTAATACACAACATGGAACTTATTCATTTACATGTATGCTGCATTCATTATGCAACCAGCAATTGACAAATGAACCCAAACTAAGCATAAATGAGAGAAACAAGAAAAAAAAACGATTCGCATGAAGTAAAAGTTCAGAAAAAGTGTTCCATTCCTATCCTCGCACGCCTTTCAGTTACATTTTACACAACACCATAGTGATTAAGAAAGCAAAAAAAAACGCAGCATTCACATTCTAATGTAATGAATCGCAGACAAATATTTATTACTCGTATGTTCTTATTACATGATATGTTTGTTGTTGTGCTGTCTGTACTTCCTCTATAGCATCCTTCCATGTGGACTGCCTCCACTCTGCCCGCCATCTCATTCCCTTCGAACATAATCATCCACCATACCTATTCCGTTATCTAACTAGCTGGATGATTGGACCATCCTGTGTCAAAAGCTTGGCGAGCTGCACAAGTAACGCGACAACCCAAAATTAGTCTCATATGTTCTACAAACACATCGCTTTTAGTGGGGGTGGGGGGCCCAGACGTGCATTTACATGACATGAACTTTTCGGAGAGAGATATTTGTAACAAAGCAGTGTACATCTTCACCAGGACAACTATGTCAGGGACAACCTCAAGACATTTAGATCTTTGAAAACCCGAGAAGAGTAACATAGAGTTAAAAACTAGAGTGAAAGACCAAAGCAGAAGGAAGAAACTAGGCAGACGCAAAAAATCTTATGATAAGGCGCGGCCGAGGTACGAAAGACTATGACATGGCGTTATTTAAATTGTATTTTGGACTGGGGAGAATATCTACCTGTTTGATGGGGGAGTTGGGTTTATGAAGAAACATAACAAACACAGTGACCTGGTGTACCGAGTTTAGAGAAGAGCAGTATTAAACAAACCAGACTACTATACACAGAACCAACAAAGTGGACGCCACGTTAACCCCATGTCCGCCGCAGATTTCTCCTTTGCTATATGAAAAATCGCGTTGTAAGCCATAATAATTACGAAAAAAGTAAATGAAATACCTAAACTTGACTAGTGGAGAAGGATACTAAAAGGTCATTATTTATAAAAATATTGCTTATATTCACACTAGAAACTCGGGTGCTAGATGGTATACAAATTACAATGGAAATTACGTGGTCTGTGTCCTCAAGGAGTTAATACAACTCACATCAATTCATATTGATATTCATTATCTATTTATACACATCATCACACATTGATTGTCATGGGAGGCCTGTACGCCGCACATGTGTTTATCAAGTGGAGACATTTAGAGAACTATTGCTTACTGTACGTTCCTATAGATGCCACATTATGGAATTTGCGGGTGACCCCATACAGAGCGCATTGACTTTGTCGTGACACATATATGGATGGCTCATTTGAAGAGAAAGATGTTGAAGACGGATGCAGGAGAGACGTTGAGCGTAATCCAATCACGACCTGATATGAAGGTGAAGGCAGATGAACAGTGTGCCGAGCGTGAATGTATGGGACTGTCCTTGATGTGAACATCGTGCCAACAAATAACAAAACCAAAGTACAATGCGGCCAACTTCGAAACTTTATCATAGGAAAAGATCGACACAAAACCACAAACAAAAGTTGATAGCCAGCACCTCGATGGCGTCGCTTCAATGATAGTGAAACCATGATTGCACACAACGCGGCAATATACAATAAAGGGTGTCCTACAGCGTGTTCCTGAATTATGATCTGCGCACGACGGCACGCAAGGTGAGGAAGAGAATCCTCCTCCACATATGCTCTCCATGCAGTATGTAGTGGGGCAACACGGGTAGAGTTGTGCTGTCTAGATGTGAGTAATGAGATAAACGTCATGCGTCCTTGGGGTTAAATTACTGGATCTCCTAAAAGAGCCATGGATTACAGGAAAATGTGGATATTAGCAGCTGAGTGGAGAAATACTTCCTAGATTGTATTCCTCTTCATCGTCTTCGCTGAGAGGCGAGGCACGGAAGACTTGCAAAGTACTTGGTAGCACTGCACATCTCACATAGCTTGTGAGTCAACTAAGAAAATTCGGCACTACCAAAAGCAGCTGACTGAAAGCCAATCCCGTGCCAAAACGGTACATGTAATATAATGTACTGAGGCGATGTGAATGCAGTCATTTGACCCACAAGACGATTTGCGGTCCTACAAAATCACTAAAAACACAGTCAATGTTGTAGGGAGGTCTATTACCGAATGAAGGATACTTGTACCCTTGGTTCCAATCTTGTCCCCTAGGACAAACCGGTGAGCAAAACCTCATGTCAAGTGTTCCACTTCTCCAAGCAGACTTGACCGCAAAGTTGATCAATTAAAAAAAAGAGTCGTCAGACGAGAGAGAAGGAGAGAGAGATGAGAGAGAGAGAGAGAGAGAGAGAATGGAGGAGACGAGAGAGAGAGGAGAGAGGAGGATGGAGCGAGACGAGAGGAAGAGAGAGAGAGAGAGAGACGTTGAGGAGAGAAGAGAGAGATGAAGACGATATTTCGAGAGAGAGAGAGAAGCGAGAGAGAGACGATTAGAAAACGAATACTCTTTTGCGAGCGGAGGGACGATTCAGCGAAACTTTTTCGAGCGGATGGACGATAGAGCGAATACTTTTCGAGCGGAGGGACGATTAGACCGAATATTTTTTCGAGCGTGGGACGATTAGATCGGAATACTTTTCGAGCGGAGGACGATAGTAGATCCGAAGAGCTATTTTCCGAGCGATAGTTGAGGGACGATTACGACCGAATAGTTTTTTTCGAGCGGAGGACGATTAGCACCGACAATACTTTTTCGAGCGGAGGACGATTACAGACCCGAATATTTTTTCGAGCGGAGGACGATTAGACCGAAATACTTTTTCGGAGCGGGAGGGACGATTAGACACCGAAACTTTTTCGAGCGGAGGACGATTAGACCGAAAACTTTAGTACGAGCGCCGCAGAAGGACTATTAGTACACATACATTATTTCGAGCGGAGGAACGAGAGCTGATTAGACCGAATACTTTTTCGAGTTAGCGGACGACAAAAATATTCGGAGCGAATACTGTGTTGTCACGCAGAGAATACCTTTCTGCAGACGAGAGGAGGCGATTCGAGCGAATACTCTTTTCGAGCGGAGGACGATCGAGCGAATATTTTTCGAGGCGGAGACGGAATTCGAGCGAAACTTTTCGAGCGGGGACGATTGAGCAAATACTTTTTTCGAGAGGAGGACGATTAGACGCGAATACTTTTTCGAGCGAGGACGATTCGAAGGCGAATTACATTTTCGAGCGGGAGGGGACGATTCGAGCGAATATTTTTCGAGCGGAGGACGATTCGAGCGATACTTTTTTCCGAGCGGAGGACGATTCTCGAGCGATTACTTTTTCGAGCGGAGGACGATTCGAGCGAATACTTTTTCGAGGAGGAGGGACGATTAGACCGAATACTTTTTGTCGACGACGGAGGACACGATTCGAGCGAATACTTTTTCGAGCGGATGGACGATTCGAGCAAAACACTTTCTGTTCGAGCGGAGGACGATTAGACCGAATACTTTTATCGAGCGTGAGGAGAGACGATTTCGAGCGAGCATACTTTTTTCCCGAGCGGAGGACGATTCGAGCGAATACTTTTTCGAGCGGAGGTACGATTAGACCGTAATACTTTTTTTTTTTTCGGAGCGTGAGGATCAGAGACGATTCGAGCGAAGAATGAACTTTTTCGAGCGGAGGACGATTAAGCGAATACGTTTTCGAGCGGAGGACGACTCGATCGAATACTTTTCGAGCGGATGGACGATTACGAGGCGAATACTTTTCTCGAGGTAGGACGATTCGAGCCGAATATTTTTTTAGAACGGAGGAGACCAAATTTAGTTTGTGCCGGTTGATTGACGCTACGACCAATATTGCCTAAGTATAAAAATTGGGTTTTTAGCTTTTTAGATAAAGAGGATTATTTTAATTACTTTTAAATTTTGTAGATGTTCACTTTAAACAATTTTTAGTAATTAATTTATAAATTATTTTAAGCCTGATGATGCCAAGTGTCTTTGGCGAAACGTTGACGCGCATAAAAAAATCCGAATGACTAGTGTCTTATGCCCCCTGAAAAATATCAGTATATATAAAAATTATATAATATATAATATATATATACAAAATAGATATATTATATACGATATATATATATAATATAGTATATATATATATGTACGGATTTGAAAATATATAATATATATATATATATAGATATATATGATATATACGTCACATTATTTATATCTATATATCTATATCATAGATATATATATATATATATAGAGAGTAGATATTAATATCTATATATATTAGATATCTAGATTATATATATAATATATATATATTATTCATTATATAACTATCTCTATACTCATTACTACTATATACTTATATATTAACATATATATCTACTATTAGTATATCTATATATATATCTATATATTAATATATATATATTATATATATATATATATGGATTATATTATGTAATATCCTATCTATATATATATATATATATATACTAATATATCTATCTATATTATATATATATATATATATATATATATATATATATTATATCGTTATTATACAGTAATTGATAATACACATGAACTATACATTAATATATAATATATATATATCTAATAATAATGTAATAACATATGTATTTATTATATCTTGTATATTTTATATTACTAATATAACTAATAGTAAGCACCTTACTTATATATATATATATATAAATCTATATATATATCTAATATATATATTGATATCTCTATCTATATATATATAAATATAATATATATATAATATATTCTATATATATATATATATATTATTATTATATAATATATTATATATATATATATATATAAAAAACAATATCGTTATACTATATATTCTTTATATATATAATATAATTATACAGTATTGATACTATTATCTATATATATATTAATTATATTAATAATTATATATTATATCTCTATATCTTCTCTCTGTCATCTATATATACTATATATTCTTATATATACCACCTGATGGAAAGGGGGAACTTTTCAATAGTGTATAGCATCATCTTGGTAATGCCAATCTTCCTCCTCCTCCTCCTCCTCCTCCTCCTCCTCCTCCTCCTCCTCCTCCTCCTCCTCCTCCTCCCCCATCTCCTCCTCCTCCTCCTCCTCCTCCTCCCTCCTCTCTCCTCCTCCTCCTCCTCCTCCTCCTCCTCCTCCTCTCCTCCTCTCCTCCTCCTCCCCCTCCTCCTCCTCCTTCTCCTCCTCCTCCTCCTCCTTCTCCTCCTCCTCAGACAGCCCCGAGTAAACGGTCACTACTACAACTTTTGACCTGTGACGGGCTGTGGTTCAGTAAGGGCCCTGTCAGTTAGTGACCACCATCGGGATTTATATACCAGGGGTCACTGCTGCAGAGGGCATTGAAGTGCACGGCGTCCTACTTGTAAAGTGCACTACCGCAGTGGATTGAAACGGAGCTGGGGCCTGATTGACTGCTGCCTCCCAAGAAAGCGCCAGGCAAGGCTGCCGCACCACCCCTGAACTTCCACACTGAGCCTACACCAACACTACATTAGACCTCATAACACACACAGATAGCCCCGAGTTAACGGTTACCACTACTACTCTCGACCTGTGACGGACTGTGGTTCAGTTAGGGTCCTGACAGTTAGTGACCACCATCGGGATTTAAGGTACCAGGGGTCACTGCTGCAGGAGGCATTGAAGTGTACGGCGTCCTACATGGAAAGTACACAATCCGCAGTGGATTGAACGGAGCTGGGGCCTAATTGACTGCTGCCTCCCAAGAAAGCGCCAGGCAAGGCTGCCGCACCACCCCTTGAACCTCCACACTGTGTTCACACCATTACAAAACACACATAACATGACCTATCTATCAAGCACTAAACCTACCCCTACAAACTAGTAGTAGTTAGCCATAGATTACAGCTTTCAACTTTCCTCACAAATTCCATGCAGTTTTTCTATATTGCATGGTATCACTTCTTTTCCGGCCAGCTTTGGCTGGAGGGATGGGTGGGTGGGGAGGAGCCTTCTACTTCCTATCCTTTCTCTCTTATTATCTAGTTAGTGTAGTGTAGTTAAAGCAAACAGTCTTGTAAGGACCTATCGGTCTGTTGCTGTTTGTGTTTCCATTGTATTCCTTTGTATTCCTTTGTATTCCTCCTCCTCCTCCAACACTTCCTTCTCCTATAGTTCTAGAAAAATAGCGGAGGTGAAAAAGAAGATTTAGAGGAGACAGGTCTTCGGTAGCCTGCACATAATGGCATTGGGTGGGGGGAACTCTGAGATACGACCCGCCCCCCGCAGGGAGGACGAGGCGTTGACGCGTCCGTCACGAAATATGATGAAGCCTTGCGTCATCTATTTATGAAGCGGGTGAGTTAGTGGCAGGTTTTAGGTAGTCATTTGTGTGCAAGATAAACAGGGCAGGTGATAGCACGGACACCTGGTGAACAGCGGGACCTGGGTGCGATACAAGGCTTCCAGGGGATTACTAACGTAGGCGAACAGGCAGGAGACGAGGACGAGGAAGCAGCGTTTTGGGTTATACAGTCTCACTACAAGATACGAGGCTGGAGAGGACGCAGATTAGTATTTAATCCTGAGCAAAATCGACAGCGGCTTCTGTATGATATGAATTTTGTTTTGAAAGTAGAGCAAATAATTACTATGTCGGTCTATTATCATGAGTAAGCACGTTGTTTACAATTTATGTTACTCAGGCCATCATTTCCTCTTTTTGCAATTTTTCTTTATTCCTTTTTTTCATTCCGGTATCATTCCGGTTTCATTCAGGGTATCATTCCGGCGCAACAATACCTACCATGGCCCAATATAATATCAACAGTACGTAAACAGGCTGAATAAGACCTATATTTGTGCACGAGATATGTTCTGGACAGCATTCAATCAATCAATCATTGGGGACATACGCCGGGGGGCGCGTCGCCTCGCCTACCCTACGACGCCACTCCCGGGGGTCACCACGCGCGAGTTCCCATGCAGGCTCCTTTTCCCATACCAAGCAGCTCTCGAAAAAGAAACATCAAACTTGCCCAGCCACGAGCCTTGTGGGCGCCCCTTTGGCCTCCTCCACGCCGATTGTCTCTTACAAATACAACCCGAGGGAAGGATGGGTTTCAGGGAGCGTGCCACATGCCCATATAGCCGAAGTTGGCACTGACGGACCATGCAGGTAATAGGCCTCGATTCAGTCTCACGGTGCATCGCTGATTTGACACGTAATCATCCCAGCGATCCCCCATGATTTCTGCGAAGACACTTTCCCAAAAAGCATTGATTCGTCACTATTTAGTGTCCATGTCTCACAACCATAGAGTAAGACAGGGATCACAAGCGACTTGAAGATCCGGATCTTTGTCCTCCTGCACAGGTCCGCCCAACCCCAAATACTCCCGCTGAGCGAGTCCATAAACCGTGGGCTATGCCAATCCGCCTTTAAGGGCTTCATGACTTGACCCGCCGTCATTATGGACTGCGCTACCAAGTATGTAACACTTTTTCAAGATTTTCAATGTCCTCGCCAAAACGCATAAACAGACTGTACTGCTTCATTTAATAAGTATCCAAACACCTGGACCTTGGTCTTGAGCCAGGAGACCTCAAGTCCCAAAGGCTTTGCCTCCTCGTGCAGCGCCTCGAGAGCCATCCCCAGGACCTCCAGCGACTCAGCAAAGATTACTGCATCATCGGCAAAAACAAGATCAGTGATCTTGGTGTTGCCGACTGTGGGGGTGTGTGGCAACCCTCATCTTCCCGCCACATCTCAGTGTCACCCGAGGCGGGCAGTTGTGACTCTGGCGAGGCAGTGACCGTCGTCCTGTCAGCTCTCTGTAATTAGAGGTTAAGTCTCCAATAAACATCACGCCGCGACCCAACCAGCCCTTCTGTGTTCCAACCCCACCATGGCGCAGTATCTTCAGGGGCTCATGGAGGAAGGCATGGGCGGCGTAGAGACGCCTCCGGCAGGTAGCGGGCGCGCGGGAAGAACCGCGTGGTCCAACTTGCCGCCATACCACAACGCCACGCGTTATACACCAAGCCCCGACATCACACCAGCCACTCAGCAGCAACTCTGGCGAACGACCCGGCAGCATCACCCACCACCTCCTCCAGGACCAGGGGGAGCGACCGTGGGCATGTCGCCGGCAACGTTTGAGGCGTGGGCCACCAGCGTAGAGGACTACAGCAGCATCTGCGGTTGGGCGGCACCCACAGCGGCACCTTATGTACGCTCCTTTATAACACAGAGGTGCAACAGCGCATCGACGCGCGCCTGGGGCAAGCAAGTTTTTCAGGCAACTCTCAACGGAGGCAATCGACGTTGTGAGAAGCGTAGTGATCGGTACACGCTGTATTATCGGAGCGTGGGCGGAATTCTTCTCTCTAGCACAGGCATCGAGTGACAGTGTGTGTACTGTTACCCTTAGTCACCCCTAAAAACATTTTCTGTGGAGTGATATGATTGTGGTCCCGTAAATTAAGCGAGTATGTTGATGAGCTGGATAGAAAGTGGAGCGAGGGTATCTTTTCGGGTGGACAGCTTAGGAGCTGGGTGTGGAAGCTCCGTGGGAGGCCACGTGTTGTTGCTGAGAGAGTGGTACAGGGAAGTAAATTGTGTGTTGGGTGTGTGCTTGAATTGGTGATTGACTTGCTGTATGATTGACTGATGGTGTATGCTGGTTGTGTGGAGGCGTGTAGCCTGTGTGGTGTGACCAGCAGCTGGTTGTGTGAAGGCGTGTAGCCTGTGTGGTGTGAGCAGCAGCTGGTTGTGTGGAGGCGTGTAGCCTGGTATGTGGTTTGTGTATGTGCTGACTGGCGTGTAAGCCTGATGGTGTGATGGTGTGTGCTTAACTGTGGCGAGTAGCCTGGTATGTGGTGATGGTATGTGGTGATGGTATGTGGTGATTGGTGGATTGATGTTTGAGAAATCAGAGGGCTATCATAGATTTATTTCTTTGTTTCTGTACATATATGATTATGAAAATATATAATATGTTAAATAGAGAAGTGAGTAAATATTTGCCTGGGGGTTTGGAGTGAGGTGTGGTTGTGAGAGTGAGGTGGTGGTTGTGAGAGTGAGGTTGGGGATGTAAAAATCTAGCTCCCAAACCAGCCGGCCCGGAGAACTTTTCTTAAGGGAAAGAAAGGGCACATTGATAGGTATTGCACAATATTTACTGTGCATGTTTTTGCAGCAAGGAGCTGCAGTGTGGTGAAGTGTGGCTGGGGACGTAACAGTGCGTATATCTCCCAGTGCCGCGCCAAAGCGAATGAGTGCGGCTTTAGGTGCCCTGAGTGCCAGTGCCCCTTAGAGGAGTACATGCTCAGCAAGAAAATAGTGATGGGGCTACGTGATCGCAACATGAAAGCGGGGGTGTTGCGTTGCTTCCCACCCCTCGAGTCATTCATGAAATAGTTCGCGTGTGAAATTTTTGAGGCCGCGGAAAAGGCGAGGGGCCCAAAACCTTCGAGCTACGTACCCATGTGGGGGTCGGTGACACACTACCCCCGCCCGTCATGGCTCCACACCACGAGGTGGCGGCAGCGGGCCTCGCGCCCCGGGCTTAGCGGACAAGGATAAACCCCCCAAGACGGAGTCCGGCGGGGACGCAGGCGGTGCCCACCCATGCGGTGAATCTGAGTGTACAGGTGGGCGTCAGTGCAGAGCGTTTGCAGCGGACATGCCGTTGTTGCGGCCAAAGGGGCACTTCTGGCGCCTGTGTCCGGCCCTCACCCCCAGGGCGGCGCTCGTCCGCCCGCCCATCATTCGAACTTTACCCCTACCTCCGGTGCAGTGATCGTTGGAGGAGTGGAGATGGCGGCCCCGCTGCCCGTGGTGATCAGCTGCTCACGCCCTCGCGCCACGTGTCCCTACACAGCAGTGGCGGACACTGGGCGCAAGTGTCCCGTGGCGGGTCGCCTACTGTTGGGGGGCCTCGGCATATCCCAACGTCAGCCCCCAGGCCCACACCCACGGCAGTCACCCACGTTGCCGGGGCAGCATGCCCTCCTGGAAAACCCTCACCTGTCAGGGCTCCGTGGGGACTGTCTCCCACCACAGAGTGCATCTTACATACCGAAGGCGTGCAGCAAATCTACCTATCGCTCAAGGCATGCAAGGCCCTTCGCCTGGTCCATCACACCTTCCCGCGCCCCCTTTCACCCACCAGTGGGGTGTTTCTGTGGAGCCATAGACACCCCCAAAGCCCCGTCGCCCGGAATCGCCACCTCACGAACTTGTAGAGGAGAACGTCGATCGCCTAGAGAAATGGTTCTTGGGGCACTTCGGGCGCACTGTGTTAGCCATGGGACGCACGCCGCTACCAGAGATGAGCGGGCCGCCTCACCACGTCCCCAACGGCCCGACACACGCCCCCACCAGTCCCGTCCCAGCCTCAGTCCCGCTCCACTTCTTTGACGAGGTACGACGACAAACTGGACGACGATGTTGACAAGGGCATCATCGAGGCGGTGGCCCGCAGGCGAGCCCACCGAATGGTGCTCCAGAATGGTGGTAGTTTCCAAAAAAGGACGGAAGGGCCCCCTCGCACGGTCGACTTTCAGCGCCTTAAACCGTGGGGAACCTCAGAGAGACACACCACACCAGACCGCCCTTCGATCTCGTCTCTAGCGTGCCCAAACATACATTTAGACCGTACGGACGCATACTCGGGCTAAACCCCCAGGTCCCCCTTTGACGAGGAGAGCCGCAGCTCACAACATTCATCACCCCCCCCGGGGGGGCTACCGGTACCGGGCCGGGACCCCCATGGGCCACTGCGCTTCGCAGGACGCGTTCACAAAGCGTTTTGACGACACCATCACCGACGTGCCCAGGAAGCTCAAGTGCGTGGACGACACTCTACTCCACGGGCAGCAGCGTCAGCGACGCCTTCTGGCACACATACAAATTTTCTCCAGAGGTGCATGGAGAGCGGTGGGCACCCTGCGACCTGACAAGTTTCCGCTTCTTTCAGGAGGGGCGTCACCTTTGCCGGCTACCTCCTGGGCTGGGAAGGTACCAGCCAAGCCGCGACCTCGTCAACAGCATAACCCGACTTCAAGATGCCCGCCCAGCCCACCCTGACTGACGTGCGGTCTGGTTCGGCTCGTCAAACCAGGGCGCGCCCCTTCCTGGCGGTCGCCCCTGTCATGGAGCCCTTCAGGGAGCTACTCAAGAAACGGGTGGGAAGGGAGTGTACGGGACAAAGCAGTTTTGGGGGCGCTTTTCACCTCCGCCAAAGACACTATTGGGGCGATTGGCGGCCGAGGGACTGCGCTTCTATGATGTTTTCGCGCCCTACAGCAGTCCTCACTGACTACAGTCGCCAGATATTGGCTTCCTTGTCCTGCAGCAGTACTGCGAGTGTGTCCCCGGAGAATCGCGGCTATGCTGCCCTGGCGGGTGGAAACTTGTGCTCTGTGGCAGCCGACATCCCCACAACCCGGCCGAGAGGAACTACAGTACCCTCGAGGGGGAAGCGCTTGCCATCGCCTGGTGCCTAAAGAAGGCACGCCTCTTCCTCCTTGGCTGCAAAAACCTCACGCTCGTCACAGACCACAAGGCCCCTTTCAAGGATTTTCGGAGACAAGGAACTAAAGGACATAGCCAACCCCCCGGATCCTCAACCTAAAAGAGAACCTAATGTTCACCTTCCGCATCAAGTACCTGAAGGCGACACTAACTGGGGCGGCAGAGGCCTTGTCGCGCTAAACCCATCCTGTCAGGTGGGCCAGAGGATCGGAAGAAGGGCGATGAAGAGCTGGTATGCGCAGCCATGACCGCAGCCACGGCCGCACAGCCCAGGACGAGGTGGGGCATGTTGTGGACCTTCATCAAGTGGAGGAAGAGGCTGCACGGGACGAGGAGTACCCCGGGTCTTGCGGGAATGCGTACCAATGACGGCTGGGCTGAACGAAAGGACTGGGAGCCGCTCGCCCTCCGCCAGTACTTCAAGATGCGGCGCCACCTCTCCTGCCAAGGGAACATCGTTCCCCTTTACACCTGTGACGAGGAACACCCGCGGCTGGTCATACCTGCGGCCCTGAGGCGTGCAGGTCCCCCGCGAACCTTCATGCGGGGCCACCAAGGCAGGGACTCAAAGCACGCAGGGCGAGGCAGTCAGTCTACTGGCCAGGGATTGACGCGGAGGTGGGGCAGAAAGAGGCGCCAATGTGCGGTATGCGATACGCACGCCCCCTCCAGCCCCGCAGAAAAACCCTCTTGCCCACCCCGCCCCCGCAAGTACCCATTCAGCAAGTGGTGGCTGATTATTTCAACCCGGACGGCAACACTATATCGCCCCTCGCTGACAGGGTCTCGGGATGCTCGAATGGAGCACTGTCAGCGACGCACCCGTGCACGCCTCATTCACGGTTTTTTCCGACGATTGGTTCAAGGCGCTTCGGCATTTTCCCAGAGGAGCTGTCTGTGCGATTGGGGGGGCCCAACCTCACCAGCCAGGAATCCAGGGGCTTCCTCGACACCTGGCGTGTGCGGCTGAGGGTCTCATCAGCACTTACCCCCAGTCTAACGGCCGCGCAGAGGCGGCAGTCAAGTGTGCCAGGAGGTTGCTACGCGGCAACACTGGCCGGAACGGCTCCCTGGACACCGACGCCGCTGCATGGCCATCATGCAGTACCTCAACACCCCCCCGCAGGGCTCTGAAGCCTCCCCAGCCCAGCTGATCACAGGACGTCAGCTGCAGGAAAGCCATAACCTGTGGACGCGTCGCTCTATGAGGTGAGCGAGCGATGGGGGTGGCTGCTGCGGGAGCGCGAACGGGCCATGGCCCGTCTGGGGACAGGCAGCTTCCCGGCATGCCCAAAAACAGCCCACAACCTCGAGCCCCTCACCCCGGGCCTACGGACCCGCCCCCAAAAACCCCGGCAGGGGGCGCTGGGATGCGCAGGCACTGTCCTGGAGATACGGCACCCGGCAGTATTTCGTGCGGCTGGACGGCATGGCCACACCCAAACCGGCGCCACCTGCGCCCTCTCCATGTTCAGGCGCACGACAGGGAAAACAGCGATCCTCATTTGACCCCAACATTTGCGTCCCAAGCCCATAAAAAAAAAGTAAATTGGGTATGAGTCATACCGTAATGGGTCATCTTGTCCTTGTCCAATTTTCCCCCTAGAAAAACCCGGGAAAACCGTCATAAAGTGTTCCCTTTCAAGCCGACTTGACCGAATTTTTATCAAAAAAGTCGTAAAGAAGGAGAGGGGAGAGAGAAAAAGAGAAAAAGAAGGGGGAGAGAGAGGGGAGAGGGGGGGGAAGAGAGAAAAGAGAGAGAATAAAGAAAAAAAGAAAGGGGAAGGGGGAAAATGGGAGAAAGGATGAAAAACATAATAAGGGAATGAAGTAAGGGGAAAAAAAAGAAAAGGGAGATTAAAAATAAGACGGGTTATTTAAATAAGTAGACAAAAAAGAGAGAGAAGAGAAAAAGGGGAGAAGAGAGAGGAGAAGAGAGAGAGGGGGAAAGAAAAGAGGGGAGAGAAAAACGATAGATCGAATACTTTTTCGAGCGGGGGACGATTCGCGCGAATACTTTTTCGAGCGGAGGACGATTAACCAATACTTTTTGGGCGGGGGGACGTTAGACCGTCTTTTTCGAGCGGAGGACGTTAGCCGAATATTTTTTCGAGGGGGAGGACGATTAGAACCAAATACTTTTTCGAGCGGAGGGACTTTTAACCAAATTTTTTTTTCGAGCGGGGGGACGATTAGACCGAATCTTTTTCAGCGGAGGACGATTAGACCGATATTTTTTCGGCGGAGGGACGATTAACCAAATATTTTTTCGAGCGGGGGACGATTAACCGAATATTTTTTCGAGCGAGGACGATTAGCCCCGAATATTTTTCGAGCGGAGGAAAATTTTCGAGCGAATACTTTTTCGGGGGCGAATATTTTTCGCAGGGCGGACGTTTCGGCGAATCTTTTTCGAGGGGGGGACGTTGAGCGAATTTTTTGAGGGAGGACGATTCGAGCGAAAAATTTTTTTCGAGGGGAGGACTTTCAGCGAATAATTTTTCGGCGGGGCGATTCGAGCGATACTTTTTCGAGGGGGGACTTCGAGCGAATTTTTTTTCGGGGGAGGACGATTCGAGAGAATATTTTTTCGAGCGGAGGAAGATTCGAGCGATTTTTTTTCGAGGGGAGGACGATTCGACGAATATTTTTTTTCGAGCGGGAGGACGTTCGACGATTATTTTTTCGAGCGGGGGACATTCGAGCGATACTTTTTCGAGCGGGGGACGATTAGACCGAATACTTTTTCGAGGGTGGACGTTTCAGCGAATACTTTTTCGAGCGGAGGACGATTACCCCGAATATTTTTCGAGCGGAGGAGATTTAGACCGAATATTTTCGGGGAGGACATTCGACAAATATTTTTTTTCGAGGGGAGGAATTAGACCGAATACTTTTTGAGCGGAGGACGATTCGACGAATACTTTTTCGAGCGGAGGAAATTCGAGCGAATACTTTCGAGCGGAGGACGATTAAAGCGAATACTTTTTGAGCGTAGGACATTCGAGCGAATATTTTTTCGGGGAGGACCAAATTTATTTGCTTTATTTTGCTAGGGACAATTTCCCTAATATAAATTGTTTTTTAGCTTTTTAGTAATATAGGATTATTTATTACTTTCAATTTTTTTTAAAGTTCCTTTTAAAAAATTTTTGTATATTAATTTATAAATTTTTTTAAGCCTGATGCCAAAGGGCTTTGGCGAAAAGTTCCGTGATAAAAAAAAATCAGAAGAAAGGGTCTTGCCCCCCTGAAAAAAATCGTATATATAAAATGTAATTTTAAAAATATATAAAATATATATATTTTATATAATATATTATTATAAATATTATTTATATATATATATATATATATATATATAAATATATATATATATATATATATAATTATATTAATATAATATATAAATATTTATATATATATATTTTATATATAGGGGGTGTGGGGTGTGGTGTTGTGTGTGTGTGGTGTGTGTGTGGGGTTTGCGTTTTTGTGTGGTGTGTTTTTTAAATTTAAATTTTATTGCTTTATCATTATTATTTTATCTTTATTATTATTTTTTTATTATTTTATTTTATTATTTAAAATAATAACATACTTTAATTTTTCAAAATTAATTTTTCATCATCTTTCTATTATCACTGTCGGTACGTAAGATGTAGGGAATAATCGCTGGAAATGGTATAATCATATCGTTTTAGCTTTCCCCAAAAGCTGCTTCACGGGAATAAAACTTTTTCAAATTTATTCATCAGTCCGTTTGGGCCTTCACCACGTGTCACCCCCTGTCACAACGTATCATACATTGTTTTACTACTCTTTGATCATTAAATATTGTCTTTTTGATAATTTTTTTTTGAAATTTATTAAGTTATTATTTATGAAAATTTTTTTTTAAAACATTATAGTCTTTGCATTATTGTTTTTATTATTTTTATTGTTTTTCATATTATCATTTTGTTTTATCATCCAAAATCCTTATTATCATTAATATATGCCCTATCCACCATTTGCTGTGACTCACTTTAAGTTCCTGGAGCTCAGAGATTTTTTGGATAATTAGTCAGAGCAGTCCAAAGGATATTCCCCTCCGAGCGAGTTTCATGTTAAAAGCAAAGGGGCCGAGTTTAAAGTTAAAAACTTGCAATTCTTCCCTGTTCTCTCTTTTACTCCGCCCCCCCCCAGTTAATTAATTTCCCACGCCCCCCAAAAGGGGCCCCCCAGGTGAAAAACCGCTGGCCCAGTTTAAACTCTGATAAAAAACTGCACTAAATCGTTAGTTTTGTACGGGAGAATATTTTTAGCACAGTAACTATTTAGCCCCTATTAGCATTAATAGTGTTAAGCCCGCCGCTCTCTGAGGGGGGAATGCGCGGGGGCCAACGGGGGGGGGGGGTTTCTGTTTTAGCGGCCCCCCCAACCCCCTACGGTTTTCCAATCGGCCCCTGACGTGGCAATGAAACTAACCCCCCGGGACCCCCCCCTGAAGGTGCCAAAGTTAGGGATATCTCCTTTTGAAAGGTAAACGGGGGGAGTGCCCGTGGCTTCGAAGATACGGGGGGCTTACCTCCCCCACTGGTAAAAAGCCCCGGGATTGACGGGGGGCGACCCCCCCCTTCCCCCCCCAGGTCCCTAGTTGCATAGCTACCCCAGGAACACCTTAATCGCCCCCCCGTCGCACTGTAATCAATGCTTCAACTGCTGGTAGCCTCCTGGTGGGCCTTTACGTGGCACTCAAGGGTTCATAAGACCCTGCTGTGGGTGTCTCGCCATACCCCGGGGTCCCAGGGGGAACCCAGGGGAGGCCTCCTGGAGGAGGTGTCTAGTAGGGCGTCGTAGCAGCGTAGAGTTTCACCTCCGCCTCCAGCCCGCCGCTAGTATCTCGCCCCAATGCCCAGTGGTCACCCGAGGGCCCTGAAGAGAGGCCACAGGGGCAGGTAGTGTTGTAGGACGTCGCGGCATCGTATAGTTGCACTTACCTACCCCCTGGGGCAAAGCGGAGCGCTCCTTCGTCGCCCCGTGGCGGCCTCGGGAATCCCTGTGGCCCCAGGAGAAAAGCCACAGGGGCGGGATGTGTTGCAGGGACGTCAGGGTCTCGTAGAGTTGCACTTCCCGCCCCGGGGGGCTATTCGGGGCGTTACTTGGTTACCCCGCCGTGGCCCCGTGGTCCCTGGGTCTCAGGAGAAAAGCCACAGGAGCGGGTTGTGTTGCTGGGACGTCGCGGCAGCGTAAAGTTGCACTCACCCGCCCCCAGGGGCAACGCAGAGCGCTCCCTGTTTGCCCCACCGCGGCCCCGTCTTCTCAGGGGCCCAGGGGAAGCACAGGGGCAAAGCCACAGGTGCAGGCGCTCCAGCAGGGCGTCGCAGCAGCGCAGAGTTGAGTAGCACCTGCACCGTGGGACAAACGGATCAGCAGACGATGGGGCGTCAAGTGCGTGGCGTGTGTTGGCGCGGCAGTGTGGGACTCAGCCACGTACTTGAGCGCGGGTACCTGGAAGGAATACCAGCGTAACTCGCTCGCTGCACCTGGACAAATACACTAGTCTCATATGAGAGATCACCGCGACGCAGTAAAGCACGTCTGCCTACACACAAAGCCAGAAGGAATCTCTCCTCTGTCCTCTCTGTTTAGGGAGAGGCCAGGCGGGAGGTGGTGGTTACAGGTCAAAGGGTATCTCAGTGCTGACAGTTATGAAGTGAAGGGTGTTAGGTGACGGCAAGAAGTGATCCCTGGCTGCTGGCTCAGCACTCTCCTCTTCACCTTCTCTCTCCTCTCTCTCACTCCTTCCTTCCACTCCTCTCTTTCTCACTCCTTCCTCCCACTCCTTCTCTGGTTCTCACTCCTTCCTCCCACTACTCCTTCTTATCGTGGGCGCTGAATACCTATGTCAGCATTATTTCCACTCCTGGTTGATAAGGATTGTCCGCGTCAGCCCAACACTGTCGCCCCTCTCTCGTTCCTTCTTCTCCTCTTCTCTCTTTCCCTTATTTATCCTTCTCTCCATCCTATTCCTCATTCTTCACGTTCCCAGCCCTCACAAATAGTAATAATAAAAACTGGCTAAAACAATGATCCAGAGCATCAGCATCACAAAATATAGACCTTTTGTGTGTTAAGGCAAGTGTTCCCGAATTAAAAATGTACATAGAAATAAGTAGTACCTATCTAATTGTCTTAATATAACAAATTACAAATAAAAAATCTGTCTTAATATAACAACAACAACAAAAATTCTGTTTTAATATAACAAAACAAAAAAAAAATTCTCTGTCTTAATATAACAAAATATATATATATTTTTTACATAATCATATTCCACGTTTGGGAGGTTAAGCTACATGATGTTTCCATGGTTTATGGAACTGTCGCCGATGGGAATTCTCGCCGAAACAACAAACTAGAACTCTCGTCGACGTGGAAATTTTAACCTAACCTGGACAATGGCACCTAATCTAGCCTAACTGATCAAGCTAACGATATAATTTAATCCCTGAATGCACAAACACGGGTACAACCTGATTAAATGTATATATTAGGTCCTGTAATATCAAGAATTGGAACACTCGACGACGGCGGCGAGAGTTCCGATCAGCGACAGTTCCAGGTACCTCCTAAACCCTCCTGCACACACAAAATGATGCGCGACACATATATAACAGTGTCACCCATTGATACTTTGCTGGAATAGTCGTTTTCTTACACTTCACCCGGTTATGGTCTTGCAGAAAACGAGGTTTTTCTATTGTACACTATGTTATTACGAATCTTTTAAGTTACTAATGATTAAGCCCCCTACACACATTCCATAATCGAACCACGAACGCGCCAACAATGCAATGCGCAGTGCCGTCATGGTCCTGGTTATGGGTCCATCGTGACTGATCGTGACGTTCGTGACGCGCTCTGTCGAGGCCACGAAAAGTTAGTGCGTGCACTAAAAATTCGGGAAGCTCCCCGATGTTTGTACCCAACGCAGCGCTATCGTAGGTCTATCGTGACGCTATCGTTATCTATGTAGCAGCTTCGTGACACTATCGTGACGATAAGAAACCGTTACGCGCGCCCTTCAATCCTACCTTCCCCCCCTTTTTTGCACCCTCTTCCGCCTTCTCCCCCCTATCTCATTCACCTCCACCCACCCTCTACTACAGTGATTCCCAACCTTTACACCTTGGAGGAACCCCTGTAATAATTTTTCATATTCCAAGGAACCCCTATATATAGTATACTAATATATATATATATATATATATATATATGTTATTTTTTTAAGAAAAGTTCTTGAGCAATATAATTCATATGAAATCTACAGTTCCATCCCATGTCATGAGAGTTCACACTAATAAGTCAATAATGTTATGACTTACCTTCAGTGTGACACTTGGGCTTGTTCCTCTTTGCGTATCGTGTGAAATTCTTGGCCAAATTTTTGACAGACACACACGCAGTTCTTCCTGGACAGACAGAAGACGATTTCTTGATTTGCTTTTAATGATGGTCAGACATGAGAAATCTTGTTCACAGAGGTAAGAAGTTGAAAACTGGAGTAAAACATCCAATGCTTTTACTGAGATGACAGGGTACTCTTGCTTTGCTGAAATCCAAAACTTGTCAAGTGAGACTTCATTAAGTTTCATTTTCAAGGTTCGATCGCACTGTAGTTCACTCAGTTCTTCCTCTTCTTGCAGACTAAGTAGGTTTTCTGTCCTTGGTGAGAACTCAGTGAAGGGGTTTCTCACCCAGTCATACCTATCTGATGACAAGAAGGGGAAGTACTTAGGAAGTTTTTCTGACAGTGATCCCAAATGACTTGTAATTAATGGAATGACATGTTCATATTCAGTCTGAGTTTGAACTTGAAGTAGGAGTGGAAACATTTCGAAGTTTCCTCTTGAAAGGTGTTTTTTCCAAACAGCGAGTTTATTCTTAAATGCAAAAAGTTTGTCTGTGGAAGTCAGAATGTTTTCCTTCGCACCCTGCATGCTGGTGTTCAAGTTATCTAAATGCTGATAAATATCTGATAAATATGCTAGTTTCATCTGCCAGTTTGTAGATTCAAGACATTCACAGAAACTGGATTTATTATTCTCTTTGAAGAAAAGCAGCAGTTCCTGTCGCAGCTCGAATACCCTTGTCAAAAAACTTTACCTCTCGAAAGCCATCGAGCCTCTGTGTGCTGGAGAAGCGTCACGTTATCTTTTTGCATGTTTTCACACAACCTTGCAAATATGCGAGACTTCAGAGGGCGCTGCTTTATAAAGTTAACCATGTTCACAGATTTATCAAGGACTTGTTTTAAATCATCCCCAATAGTTTTTGAAACCAGAACTTCTCGGTGGAGAAAGCAGTGAGTTGTTATGACTTCAGGGTTTTTTTCTTTCACGCGTGATACAAAGCCTTGTACTGAGCCAATCATTGAGGGAGCACCATCAGTGCAGATTCCAACGCATCGGTTCCATGACAAACCACAAGATTCCTGGTAAGAAGACAAGATGTTGAAAATGTCGTGGCCTTTGATAGTTTCTGGCAGTTCTTTACAGCAAAAATAATTTTCCATTATTTCACCTTCATTTTCAAATCGTACAAATGCCAGCAGCTGAGCTTTACCAGTTATATCAGTTGTCTCATCTACTTGGAGAGCAAAGTTGTTATTTAGCAGTATTTCAGACAAAATACCAGAAATATTGTTGGACAGGTCATCCACACGCCTACTAATTGTATTATCAGAAACAGGAACCTTGCTTAATTCACTTTCAGCTTCTTCACCTAGCATTGTTCTCACAATTATTTTGCAAGCAGGCATTATTAGGCTTTCTGCAATAGTGTGACTTTTCATTTTCATGGCAACTAGCTCAGCCACTAAATAGATTGCTTCTTGGGCCTTATCACTGATGGTTACCTTCTTTTCAAAAAAAATTCTTTGTTTCTGCTGTGAATCCAAGCCAAGAGTCTTCGAAAATAATCCACGGTTTTATTTGACAAGTGGCTGTGATTAGTAGTTAAGTGTCACTTTAACTTGGCTGGGGCCATAGCTGTGTTAGTGAGCTTTTTCCCACAAACAATGCACAAAGGAAGTGGACAGTTTTCTTCTCCAGTCCATGTAAAGCCAATGACCAGATAAATGTCATTGTAAAGGCGATTTTTTTTGACATCACTCACTTCTCCTTTACTCGTACTTGGCTGTGGTATTTGTGAGTCTTCGTCACTGTCCTCCTCTCCACTAACATGCTTTCTTTTTAAATATTTGAACATGCTTCAGTCTTCAAAATCTGTATCAAACTAATATTAACTGGTGAGATTAATTAACACAATGTTTCACTCGGTTGCGCTGCTCAAAACTGACTGAAGGAAGATGTTTGAACGGCTGGGCTGGGGATCGTGACACGTATGATACTCGTACGGGGTTGCGTCACCCTCCTACCCAAGGATAGTATATAGAGGATAGGGGGGTGTTGTTAAAGTTTGGAGGACGGACGCTGCGCCATCTTCAGGAAATGAATCGAAACACAGCAGCTTTTTAGGGGTGTCTTAAGTATTTCTATTTAAGCATCCCATACCCTGCCTTTTTGTTTATTCCCCTTTCTATTACTTTATTCACCTTATATTTTGACTTTATATATAATTCATTAGAAGGTAAATAGAAGAACATAGTGATCAATTTCATTTTATTAAGGAATTCCATCAGCTAGACTTGACATCCAGTACATGCAGGACTGTTGCAATGTTGAATACCAGAAAATATTGGGCCAGATATCATAATCATGGACATATTACCAATAGGCAGATAATAATGGTATTGCAGTATGAATGACTCTTCTGTTAGAATCACCTACACAACGCAAAAACCAAAACAGATACTGTAATAATGTAAAACAGTATTAGCCTGACTATACCAAATAGAACAAACAAACAATCACCCCCACAAATATATATATATATATATATATATATATATATATATATATAATATATATATATATATATATATATATTTATATATATATATATATATATATATATATATTATAATTAAGGCAACAGTCAACACTACCATTTATGTTTCTGCACGATATTGGAAATGTAAAATAACAAGTGCCATACAGCTAATTTACACTAAATGATATCAAATTACTACAGATGCCAGACACATAGATGGATACTTTAACATATCAAACAATAAGGCAGATAATAATAGCACTGCATCTTTGGGGTTTTAAAGTATGCAATGGTCACAACTGGTGTTGTATTTAAATTATGGAAGGCAAAGGACAGATGCAAACGTTTTCATACAAGATGAAAAAGTGAGAACCAGTGTACAATGCTCTGCATTTTCTGCCATGCATGCCATAAAAAATAAGATTTAAAGAAGAAGAAAATGTTGGTAAGTAGGGTGTACTGGGGAAGTATGCGAATATATTGATAATTTGGTGATCTGCACGACAAGAGTTGTTTTAGGTTTTAGGCTATTTTAAACATAGGATGATACATAGGTATACAGGGAGAAGAGGGAATTCACAGAATGGTTAGAAAGGCCTTATAAATTATATAGCCACATATGGGAGACTGAAAGGAGAGATAACTGATGCGAAAGGGTTAGAGGCAATATCGAAAGCATGAATCACCTAGCAGTATTAATGAAAATGAAGGTGCACGACATATAGATGTTCTGAAAAACTCCAGGGATAAGAGGAGAGGGGTTAGTCTTAAAAAGATTGATAATGAAGAAGTTTTGGGGGATTACAGGCAGAAATTGGCGTATGAATTGAGTGGTATATCAGAGATATAAAAAAAGAAGAGGTTCAAAATGTGTTTAGGTTCTTCAAAGAATGAATACTAAGGGTTAAGGAACAATTGGTGGGCCAAAGACTACTGTATACAGTAGTTTTTGGGTGGGCACAGAGGTGAAAATAAGGAAACAAATGGCATGCCGGTGGACAGATGAAGTCAAGCAAGTAATAGATCATGAGGCATGCATATGTTGCACTGTTGCACTCAACAGAGAAATGTGTCTGAGCATGTAAGGGATAGCAGGAAAACAGAGCACATGCAAAAGGAGTGAAATGGGTTATCACAAAAAAATTGAAAGTGGATGAAAATTTTTGAAGGAATCTGAGTGAGATTTTTAGAGAGAATGAAACGAGAGAACATATTTTAGAGAGAATATTTGGAGGAAGTACAGTACAAAAAGAAAGAAACTAGATGGAATAATGGTGAAGAGATGCTGAGAGAAAATGAGGATGTCAAAAGGTGAATAGAATATTTTGAGGAATAATGAGTGTTAATAATCCAGCATGGAAGTAGAAATAAGGGGACACCACAACATGGACAGCAAGCAATGGGATATTTGTGTTGCATGATGAGAGGACGTTGAGTAAGGAAGTGAAAAAGGGGTATTAAGGGACAACATTACTTCCTGCAGTGACATATACAAGTGAGACTTGGACGTGGAATAAATACCAGAGGTCTAAGATTCAAGCAGGGAAATGAGTTATCTGAAGAGTGGTTGACATGTGAAGAGAATGGATGGAAAGTATCATGTACACTCATATGTATTCAATATTTCACCCCAAACGTTAGAAACCATGATTACTCCTGGGGTGAGTTGGTAAATCTTCAGTGTCTGCAAACTCCATGGGGTAGTTTTCCAGACTTGTGGAGAGCAGTCAATCCCGGGAGATGAGTGTTGTGAATTTCTTTATGCTGAAGCAATGTCCTTGGCTGTGGGGTAGGTGTCATTGGAGCCCTGAAAGTTTCCAAATCTTGGTTAGGAAAAATATCATGACCAATACAAAACATTCTTTTTCCCTTTCTTAAGTTTCTATAAATTCAAATCCATATTCAGTTGTCATCTTTTTAATCAAGCCAGAAACAATAATGCCACAGAGTATAAATGATATGCATAGTTCTAAACCCTAGGTGTTAACTCATGGCGCGGGCCAAATGTGGCCCTTGGGATTGTCATAAGTGGCCCGCGACGGAGGATGGTAAAGTTTATCAGCCCGTGAAATTACGACAGTTATGAAGGAAAATATAATATAATTAATGTATGATTTTGTTGTAATTTGTGTTAGTTTATTACGTAAATTTAATCAAAATCAAATAACGTATTCCAGTTAAGTCATCGTGTAAGGCTGTAAACTTCAGTCCTGCAAACATGTTACGTACTTTGTTGGCGCTCGAGACATTAACTAAAATAAGAATTGGCCCTCGGAATATTTGAGTTTGACACTCCGGCTTTAAACGCTAATTCTTGTATGCACACACACACACACACACTCAAAGTGAGCCGTTACTATTCTTGATCACAGGTAGCTGTGGAAATACACCATGAGTAAAATTCCTTTGTTTTAATGCAATCTGCACGAATATATCTCTTTGTACAAAGATAATTTATTTGTTGCTTTCTCAGCCACGTAGCTTTCCTTAAGAGATTGTTCAGCTGGATTAATTTTGAATTTTGGTCCTACTACACTAAGAATAATGCGGACAGTACATCATACAAATGATGACTAACTGATTTTTTAATAAGATCTGTAAAATTCTTCAACAACTACTACAATGAATGCTTAGTGGGGGATCCTCATGGTACATCATAAAGTGGGTAAATCACATTCATGGCATGGCTATCCACGACTTCATTGGTGTTCTATTTCTGTGTAACAAAGCCTAGTTAATTAAAGAAGCATCTATCAATTGTTACCTTTCAGCTTTCAGTCTCTGAATCATCTGAGTCATCAATGAAATCAGAGTATAAGGTGAAATTATGCTGGGATAAGCATACATTATGAAAGATTACTACTTTTATTATTATTAATTTTACATAAACAACTGTCTTAAGTCTCAATTGTTGATAAGAAAGTGCTGGCAGTGGTTTATACCAGGCATGGTCACTGTTGGCAGGGTTAGCTATGCTTGTCATGTACCAAATGACTGACAAAGAGCAAGCAAAATAATCTGCTGCTGATGAGGAAAATTGTTGTGATACTTGGTTTTTTTTTTTTTTTACTATCATCCATCATCACACATAATATATTGCTTGCCTTATTGGCCTAATTCAGATTGAACTTATCTACTTAATATTAATGAAGAGAAAAAATTCCCACCTTCTTGCATACTGGCTGCTGATATCCTCATCTGTCGCTCAGGGTTTCTTGGGCTGAAGACCTATACTTCTTTTTTCACCTGTGCTGCTGCCTTCCTTGGCACCACATGGGTCTTGATCACAAGCAGCTATGGAAAAATATGTAATAAGATCTCAACCACCCCAATGAAACCTGCACAATAGTTATCATTGCTAAATTTGCTATACATAATTTTGTATTCTCTAATTTATGCTTTCTCGGCCAAATATATTTAACGCAGTTTGCTCTCCCTGTATTAATCTGAAGTACAGGACCTTATTAGGAATCACGTGAGCAGCACAGCATGTAAATAATGAAAAACTTACAAATGTTGAAACACTGTTTAAGGGCCCCAAAACTATTTGCAATGCACACATCCAATATGTTAGAGAGAAATAGCAGTTGATAATCCTCAAAGTGTTCTACACTAGTCAATTACAAATAAGATTTACCAGCTATTAAATCCAGCCTCTATACCTGAAATTGAGATCAGTTAAAGACAAGCACACACCTTCCCGACATGTGTTCATTTTCCCATCCAATGGGAACAGCTGCAAGATCGTAGATCAGCTGCAAGGAGTCTGAGCACAGAAGTATTGGTGGCGGGGCATCTCTCGCTCTATAAAGTTGTCATGTTCTTTGCAGACACCCTGAACAGCCTGGTGGGTTAAAAGGGAATGGTTTAAAAAATGAAAATGGTTAGGTCGCATAAAATGTTGACCGTGAAGAAGCCGATTAAGGCCGATATTACTGTGATCTATTTTAGATTAGATTATTGATGGTAGCATAAGTCCCTTCCAGTTACATATTACAGTTTAAATCCTTAACTTGGCGCTGCACAATAACCAGCTGCCTATTCTTCCCTTCTGAATGTTGTTTGTTTGACCTTTCCTGTTACTTTTCATTCCCATTATTCAGTTTGGTAAATATCCAGATGAACACCGAACTCACTTTGGTGGACCAAACTATTTTTTTCTGGTGTGTTTTTATGTGTTTTGAATGATTCTGCTAACTGTTTCTGTCGCAAAACTTATTTATATATTTATTTTTTTATTGCAAAAATGACAAAGAAAAAAGAACCTAAACCAAACTAATACCATACCAAACCTAACCCATACCTAACCTAAACCTACCCTAAACAAAACTAACCTCTATCTACCTAAAAAAAAAAAAAAAAAGAATTACGACAGAAACAGTTAGCACATTAATTTCAAAACACAGGTTATTCTAGTTTTTTGCCCATACTCCCCCCCCCACAAAACAAGCTTGGGGACCTGGGGGAATGCGGGATATTTGGCTGGGGTACAAAATATGCGTCGCAACCACATAGTTTTTGGGTTAGGATGTGTTGAAAAAATTCCCTAGAGCTCGGGACAATTCATTGGATTTCTTGAGTCCAGAGAAGTGTGAACCGGACGATCCTCACAGAATGATGACCGAAGTGTCGAGAACCCCCCCAACCCCACGCTAGGAGGTTAGGTTAGATTTGTTTAGGTTTGGTTAGGTTAGGTTAGGTTAGGTTATCGGTGGGTAAAGTCCCCCGCTAGGTTAGGTAATTTTAGTTGGGCAAATTTCTTACATATAAGGAAATTCCCTAGATCGAGGGAATTTTACCCCCCCCTCCCCATACACAACTCTTAAACTACGTCTTTCCAACGCATAATTTTTTCCCCACCCGAAAACCCGCATTCCCACAGGTCCCCAATTTACCAAATTTGGGGAGAACTTTACCAAAACACATAAAAACACACCAGAAAAAAATTGTTTCGTCCACCAAAGTGAGTTCGGTGTTCATCTGGATAAATACCAAAAGAAATGTTACACTCCTGCACACACTAATTAGGATGGGCACTGCAATACCACAGGTGACGTTAGCACAATGACAACAGTAATCTTTCATCACAATAACTGCAGGTAAACTTAACTTTATGTGCCGTCAGGTGACACGTGTTTTTTGCAATATTGTTAAGATTTCTTATGCCTGATATTACCTAATGTTGATATAATGTACTGCGAACTCGGAATATTGCAGATAATAATTACTATTGCTTGCAGGGGCGAGCTGGGCCGACAAGCAAGGATGTTTACATGTCATGTATTTCAAAGCTCAGCATTATTTCATCCCTTTGCATATCACCACACCCTCCTACATACCTTATGGCGTCCTTGGGGAAGAGGTGAAGTCTTATCCGGGATGATAGTACTTCTTTTCTTGCCGCAAACACAGCAACTGCCACTCTTTAGTACTTGGAGCCATTTTGAAAATTTGTTGTTGTAACGGAACTGAGGTCTTGGTTTTGGGCTGGTCCTCCCAGTATGCATCGTCTGCCCGCCGCGCCCGCCGCGCCATCTCCAGCGAAAAAATCGCATTGACCCCTGTCCTCACCCTCGGCCATTGAACTCTCTTATCCTCTATATACTATCCTTGCTCCTACCTAACCCCTGTGTCGCCAAACTTGCGGAGTAGGAATGAAGGGCGTATCCCGCACCGGCAATAACACAAATTTTTTCTTAATTTTATGCATATTATTTGCTCTCATTACTATATACATTGTCCTGACTGACACGTACGAGTATGTTGGTGTCTGGAAAATGTATGTGACGTGTTGTTGAGTAGGAATTATGAATTATGAATTAAGATCACTGTCATTTTGTAATAGCGCATAATTATTTTACGGTTTCTCGCGGAACCCCTGGTGATGGTCGGCGGAACCCTAGGGTTCCGCGGAACCCCGGTTGGGAATCACTGCTCTACTACCTACCCACTCCACCCTCACCACATGGTGACACCCCCCCTCGCCTCCCTACCCATATTCTCCCTCACCACGCGCTGACACCCCCCCTCGACTCCCAACCCTCCTACTCCCTCATCACGTGGTGACACCACCCTCCCCCTTCTTCCTACCCCCTACTCCCTAAACACATGGAGATGCCACCCACCCCCTTGTAACCACTCATATCCCCACCAACACCACAACCCTTCTCCATCCCCAACCCTCCTCCCCCCCGTTGCCCCACCAACACCCCCTTCTTTATTACAACCCCCCTCCCCCGTTTCACCCCCTTCTCTATCACCAACACGTACCCAACGGTTACACGACCTTTCGAGCGAATGACTTTTCGAGCGAAAGACGATTCGAGCGAATGCCTTTTCGAGCGAAAGACGATTCGAACGAATTACTTTTCGAGCGGAGGACCATTCGAGTGAATGGCTATTCGAGCGTGGGATAGATATGCTACTATACACGCATGGTGTTAAACAATAAGGAATAAGAAATTGCTTGTTATTGTATTATAAGAGATTTTCGGTCAGATGTCTGGTTTAGAAATAGATTTTTGTTGAAATCCGATCTACCACAACACCGCCGACTGCCGCGTCACGGCAGTCGGCGGTGTTGTGGTGGGATCGACACTACAGGAAAGTTTGTTTTATCGTTTCTGCTGTATCTCAATTACTACCATATGGACTAAACTTTTGTCATATGCGTCTTCTACTAACCTTCAAACCTCTTGGCAAGCTGTTACTTTGGTCAAAATCAATGACAAACGGATCTAATAAGAATAAATAAGGTGCTGCTCCGCCGTGTCGTGTCGTGTCGTGTCAATGCATCCAGCTTTATCGACTCGGACTCAGTATATATATCGTGGCTCCACGGGTTCGATTCTGAGATTAGGTAGGTAGAGGGGAGTGAGGTCAGGTCAGGTCAGGTTCCCCATCTGCCATGACTTAATTACTAGGAGGGGCAGCTATTTATAGTCTCCTCGTATACGTAAATTTTACTTTTATTGTTTTCATTATTATTGATGCTTTAATTACTATCTCCTTAAATTACAGCCATCGCTTCTATTGCATTGCTATTATTTTTAATCAATAACCATAATATTACAGGAAGTAAACCCCGTGTAGATCTCACGGCCTCTTGTAGCTTCCTCTGCACGCACACACACACCGAGAGCACACGCACACGCAATACACCACACACCGTGCGCACACACGCGCATACGCACACGCAAAAACATACGCAACACACACACACCTACACACACACACACACACACACACACACGAGAGAACACGCACACGCAATACCCCCACACTGTGCGCCACACATGCGCATACGCACACGCGCGCATACACATACGCATCACATACGCAACACACCACACCACCACACAACACACACCCCACAAAACATGGGAGGCGATGAGGAGTGGTTAGCGTCTCCGATTAGCGTTCTTGGTGACCCGAGTTCGATCCCCGAAGAAACCCAAAACTTTTCTGCACCGTCGAGTGGCCTAAGAAAACCCACATACCCTACCCATCAAATCTACCTTCGATTGCGAGTGCATCGGAGGACACAGGGGGGCGGCATGAGCCTCTAATCACAGGCGTCACTATAATAATCCTGCCTGCGCCACCACGGGCGAGGACCAACCATCAGAGCCCTCAAGTGAACTTCCTGAGCCTACCATCCGAGCCCTGGGTCACAACTGCCTACAGGCGCTATAGGCACATATGAAAAAAAAAAAAAAACGCACACACACACACACACACACACACACACACACACAGATGTTTCTCGACGTTTCCCATTCTTGATGGAAAATAAATAAACCTTAAAATAGTTTCCCAAATGTTTGCTAACAGTTTGGAAACAATGTTTCCTAGTCTGTCCTAATGGAGTCTGTCATTTTGTGTCTTCATCTGTGTCATATTATGGCTATAAATGATCAAATTACAAAAATATCACCAGAGTGGCGACCAACAATAAAGTCGCCAATTAGTGTTTATGTTCTGAGTTTCCTCCCGCCGTCGTCGTCGCGCGAAAAAAAAAAAAGTAGGGTTTTATCTCGACAAATGAAATGTAATGAGAGAAGACGAGATTTGTTTTTTCCACTAAATGTCTATAAGATCTACAATGAGTGGTGCAAGGTATTAACAAGGCTAAAAGCTACCTCAATAACATGTGACTTTATGATGGATCTGTTGTGCCCTTAGTCTCTGGGAGTTTCGTTTCGTATTTTGAGGAATAACTTTATTTTGTTAAGTACACGACGGATAGTTATCGTTTAGCTATCATTGAATGTGGTTAATCTAGTAAGTTGCTTGTTTCTGTAATGTGTTATTGTTGTAAAGCTCCTCTCTCTCTCTCTCTCTCTCTCTCTCTCTCTCATCATATCTTCTACTCTCTCCATCTCTATCTCTCGTTCTCTCTCTGCCTCTCTCCACAGCTTCCTCTCTCTCTCTCTCTTCTCTCTCTCTCTCCGTATATGAATTGCATGTTTGAAAAGTGTGCATAAAAAGAGATCTGAAAAGACCTTGACAAACACATGTGCTCGTGTGCTTTAATGCAAATTTTATTAATGTGACAACTTGTGAATGTGACATGATTAGTATCTTTCAGGCGTCGTATGCAGACCTCTACTTTAAAAAAAACATTAAGAAAACTTCGAAAATATATCAATGATTTTAAATTCATATTCTGGATATATTCAAAAAAACTTATCACTTTTTTATTTTCTTTCACATGTAACGTAGGATTTAATCACCCTCCTTTTTCCCATTTTCGTCACTGTCATCGTTCATTCGCTTCTCTATTATATGTTGCGCAATACATGAGGACATAAATTATCTCTAGCAATTTCAGTAGGTACCTGGAACTGTCGCCGATAGGAACACTCGCCTACGTCGCCGAGTGTTCCTATTTTTCACGACGGCGAGTGTTCCCATTACCCGTGTGTCTGCATTCAGGGATTAAAAATACCAACAACTACCTGAATAGTTAGGCTAGGTTAGATTCCTTGTCATATATTAAAAGTTGAACTGTCGCCGAAAATGTACACGTCGGCGAGTGTGCCAATGTCGGCGAGAGTTCTGGGTTGGTGTTTCGGCGAGAGTTTTTATCGGCGACAGTTCCATAAACCTTTCAGTATACACGTATGTTCAATGTTTACCCCATAGCTCTTACTTTTACCTTGCCGCAGCAGGCCTGACAAACACAACTTATCCCAAAGCAGAAACACCCTAGGTCATCTTAAACACGCCCTAGTTAATCATAAAAACGGCCTAGTAAACACAAAACCTCTTCAACTCTCTTCTCTCCTCTCTCTCTCTCTCTTCTCTCTCTCTCTTGCTCCGTACGTAATTAACTTCCATTCATGTTTGCTGGCATCAGAAAGTTTCCTCTCGCCACTCACGAGGCAAATACAGGCCACACGCGCCGCCTCCCGCCCCCCAGGTCTTTCAGTCCGCCCATTAACCGTCTCTTCCAGTAAATGGTTTGCTTCGAGATCTAGTTAGTGGTTACGTCAACTGTTATTATACCCAAGCTCACCGCCAGCGCTTTTGCATTAATCTCTACGCACACAAACTGCTAACTAAACATAAACAAAAGTGTAAGTACAGATACACATTAGTTGCCACCGTTGCTGTAAACGGGCGCGAGTGTGGTGTGGCAGGGACGCACCCAGGTGGCCACGCAACAATTCACCTCCCGCACTGAACTGGCCGGGAAGGGTAGGTGCCAGGTGATTCAGTACACCGTCAGGGTTCGAGCAATGCTTCGGTACTTTGCTCCGAGAATAAGATGCGAGACTATCTTTTTTTTTATAATCGTCTATACGAACCATAACGTTACACCACCTGTTACACACACACACACACACACACAGTCCTCCTCTCTCTTGTACCTTTAATGACACAAATATATCATCAACGCCTTACATCTATAATATTGTTACCTACTTAGACGGGAGGCACGGCAGCGGCAACACCTGTGGCAGGGAAGGAGTGTTGCCGACTGGCTTGTTTACCTTGCGTTGTGGCTGGGGTCGCGGCGTCCCTGCAGCTGATCCAACACACACACCGCCGCTGTTCATGAGTGTTTCCTCTCCTGTTGTGTTTGCAGCGATAGATGATGATGTCACGGCCTTACACACCACTAGTCAAGGTGTAAATCGTCCTACAAAGGTTAGTTTTTGGTGTTTTCTTAGATAGGAACCCGTCACCTCCACCACTCTCACGGCCATGATGGAAACTGCATTGGCCCGGAAGGAGTTGCTAGATGTCGCTGATTTTATTGGCGGTATGTTTGATTTGTTTATCTCTCTCCCTTCAATAATGTTTCAACCACAATGATATTTATTTTTAGTAATGTTATCTTAATATGTGACACTAAATATTATTATATCTTCAAGAAGCTCTTATACATGGCAAATCATGTTCCTTATCATCAACAGTTATGGAATTTTTGCTTCTTCCTCTCATATTACTATCATGATTTCCTGTCAATATTGTACAAACACCTCATATTTTTTCCCAGTGCACATAAGGTATAGATGAGAAGTTACGTTCCGAACTAGTACCGTATTGGCTTTGATCTTACACCATGGCTGAGTGGGAAACATGTACCTTCCTACCCATGATAGTGATTGGTGTACGCTGCCATGCAATATAACCAATATAGTCCGGCCGCTAAGGACCAGATTTCAAGAGGATGGGGACATGCCGGATAAAAGCACCAAATTTTTGTTCAGGCATTCTACAGGGTCATAGCTATGATTTTGAGAGGGGGAGACAAACGATCCACTTACTCAGAATCTCTATGAACCATTTTTGTGATAACGGCTAATTTTCACTTAGAAAAATCTTGATGAAATCAAGATTCGCCTTTAATGGCAAAAGAAATATTCCTAATATAATATAAAAGAAATATATGTTAGAGTGCTCGATGGTGCTGCACTGTGGTACACCTCCTCCATGAACTGTCATCACTACATTTGACGATTATGCAATTGGAGTGTTTGGTTCCCCACATCATGAGGCAACTGGAACCCTCTATGAGAGTAATGTGTATGGGACGTACTGGAACAACAGTATCAAAGAGATCACCAGAGAGAAACGTTGGAACGGTGTAGCGAAGGAAGGTGGCTAGGCCCGAACCAAGGTCCAGGCAAATTGCCCGATTTCCTGCGTGACCCCACAACACAAGGTAGAACTCTTCCGTTTTCCTATCAGAGAAGATTGTATCCACTACCTTCCCAGACGGAAAGCAGTCTTTGCCAACATCTGGACTCTGTAGTCTGCAGTGGGCACTGACCACGTCGATGCCGCCTGTGACCTCACGAGAGGCAGACACAAGAATTGTGGTCCATTCTACAAGATGCCCTAGAAGAGGGATGCACCACATGGCTTGGTACGCACCGTGGATTACTGACGTTCTTGTTCATCCTCATCGGAAGTATCACTTTCTAGCCAGCAAGTACCCATCGGCTGACATCTGGGTCGCCTTCGGCAGTGGCAAGAACTTCCTTTTCCTACACATCAATGCCCTCTGTAGTACCTGGGCAAAGCGAATACACAGCCGCTACCAGTGTTCCACAGCTTCACATGGTGTGATACGCTTCTTCTTTCTTTGGAAAGGGGAAAAAGCGGTGGGAAGCATTGGGGTGCCTATACCGAAGTCACGATGCCTTCAACTTCATCGTAGAACATCACATCACAAATCACACAAAGGGATTGCCAGAGTTCCAGATGCTGGAACGTTTCACAGTCTTATATATGACAAGACCCGCCCTCTGGTGTCGGTGTGAAGTCAGAAAGGAAAACTGTTCGCAGAAAAACTGAACGTGGAGAACATTCCACCAACTCAACAGGCCCTGGCTGCCAGCACACCCAAGCGTGCAGTGTCCGAGGCTTGCATCTGGACAACCTGTCACCAGGCCCAACAAACAAAAACAGACACCAAATGCTAAGGCTTCGGTTGGACCTGGATGCAGAAACAAATCCTGGGTTTCCTGTCTGGAGCTCGCAGCCTCCGGCAGCAAGCTGTAAGTGAACTTGTGAGTGTGCCTGCAAAAGTGCCTGCAGGTTGTGGCGGGAGATGTCGTTTTTTTTATTTTTTTGTTGTTTTTTTTTTACTTTTATGGCAGAAAGCCAGCTGAATGCACGAATTGTGGCAAGCTGCAGATGTGGAAGTAGACACAATAATTACAATTATGAATCATACTGCATTGTGATACTGTGCTTAACAAAGACATGGCATTCCCTGCAGCTGTACAGGAAGAACATGATTGTTGTATAATGAGCTTAATGAATACTTATTTTTCATAATGCACCGTCAGTAGATTAACCACTGTCATTTTTGAATTGCAAGGAGTATGTTTTAATTCGTGTTCTGCTAATAAACTACATGGCATTTCGCGATGTCCGCAGGGGAGTTTAAAGTCGAATAAATATTGAATTTATGTTTTTTTGACAGCCATATTGGAATATTTTGTTCTGGAGTTATTAAATAATAATAATAAGATAACTTGCATCCAATAAACATTATCCTTATGACTATTCTTTTAAAAAACCCATTTACCCTAATTTCCACATGCGGAAATGTCAAAATAATAAAGAAGCGTTCCTTATAGCCATCTGAGTGATGGGATCATTTGTCTCCCCTCTCAAAATCATAGCTAGGAGCCTGTAGAGTGCCTGAAAAAATTTTGGTGCTTTTATCCGGCATGTCCCCATCATTTCACTAAGCTGCCGGACTAGGAGGCTCCTCTTCCCGCGCTGCTGTGTGTGTGTGTAGTAGTGTTTGTGTGTGTGTGTGTAGTAGTGTTTGTGTGTGTGTGTTTAGTAGTGTTTGTGTGTGTGTGTTTAGTAGTGTTTGTGTGTGTGTGTGTGTGTGTGTGTGTGTTTGTGTGTGTGTGTGTGTGTGGTAATAGTGTTTGTGTGTGTGTGTGTGCGTAGTAGTGTTTGTGTGTGTGTGTGTGTGTGCGTAGTAGTGTGTGTGTGGTGTGTAGTAGTGTTTGTGTGTGTTAGTAGTGTTTGTGTGTGTGAGTACTGTTTTGTTGTGTATAGTGTTTTTGTGTGTGTGTATAGTATGTTTGTGTGTGGGTTTATGTTTGTGTGTGGTGTAGTAGTTTTTGGTGTGTTTGTGGTATTTGTGTGTTGTGGTAGTTTTGTGTGTGTGTTTGTAGTATTGTTTGTGGGTGTGTGTGTTTGTGTTTATGTAGGTTTGTGTGTGTGTTGTGTGTGGTTGTGTGTTTTGTGTGGTGTTTTGTTTTGTGTTGTGCTTTAAGTGTTTTGTGTGTGTGTGTGTGTTAGTGTTTGTTTGTGGTGTGTGGGTCTAAAATTTTTTGTGTGTGTGTGTTTAGTATGTTTGTTTTTTGTGTGTCGTAGTAGTGTTTTTTTTGGTGTGTGTGGTGTTTTGTTGGGTGTGTGTGTGCGTAGTAGTGTGTGTTGTGTGTATGTAGTGTTGTGTTGTGTGTAGTTTTTTTGGTTGTTTTTGTGTTTTGTGTGTTAGTAGTTTTTGTGTGTGTGTGTTTGTAGTAGTGTTTTTTTTTGTGGGTATTAGTGTTTGTGTGTATTGTGTTTTTTTTGGTTCTTGTAGTAGTGTTTGTGTGTGTGTATATTTTTTTGTGTGGTTGATAGTGTTTGTGTGTGTTATTTTTTGTGTGTGTGTGTAAAGTGTTTGTTGTGTAGTATGTTAAACCCCTCAAGGCTCCGCTAACACCTGTTCACCCACCTCTACTCTGGCTAAAACAAATAGGGTTGGGCTCCCTCCATCGGTTCTTTTTCCTCATATCGCGACCCGCGCTTTTGTTGGGTCTCAATTTTAGATCGTACTTTAGATTATCACGCGACGATTCATTTCGACAGGGGAAAAAAAACTTTCATCATCATTTGCCGACGGGCCCCTCACGGAAGCGACTGTTGTTTTACATTGGAGCTCCCTTTTGTCTCATCAATAACATCTACCCCTGTTGGAGGGAAAAAAATTTTCGCGCGTTTTTTTACAAAGTCGGTTTTATAGGAAAATGGGCCCTGGAAATCTTTAAATTTTTTGGGTGATTGGGGTGTTTGAGTACATTCAACTAGTTAGGCAAAAAAAAATTGGGTCGGGACTTTTTTTTAGTATAAATTGTTTTTTTTTATTTATTATTTTTTTTTTTAGATAATATGGATTTTTTTTATTGCTTAAAAAAATTCTTTTAGATTTTCACTTTTTAGCGTTGATTTTTTTTTTTTTTTTAACTATTTTAGCCTGTGATGCCAAGTACTTTTGGCGAAACGTTGCGCTAAAAAAACCCCCCAAAATGGCGATGTCTTTTCACCCTGAAATGCAAGATGTATCTACCTAAAAAACCCAAATATATATATATATTTTTATATATTATAATATATTATATATTATATTAAATATTAATTATTTATAATATTATTTTTATATAATATATTATTTTTAATATTTATTATATATATATATATAAAACAATTTAATTATACGGCTCTCGCTCCACTTATTCGAGCCCCCAAATTCTTTTACGTAGCTCGGGAGTGGCGGGGGCGACGTCACGTGCGTCACTGATCGCCACCTCACTAGACCGGACAGAAAATAATTTTTTGTGTGACCCCCCGCCTGGAAATCGCCCGTCGCAGGGCCATTTTGGATTTCCGTTGATTTTTTTGGGTTTGCCCAAAGATTTCTTTTTTTTACCGCCTGATATCCTTTTGACACCCAAAATGATGTAAAACCCACAAAAAAACCTTATCTTCCATGCAGGGGTACATTGAAAAACCCACCTTGGGAAACCGACTATACACATATGCTTTTTGAAAGCTTCCTTTAGACGGAGATGAATTGAAAAAAATCACGGGGGCCGGGTTTTGTCCGCGATGCAACTATTAGGTGCATTCGCGGTTTTCCCTCATAAAATTTTTTTAATTATTTAATCATAATTTTTTTACTGAGAGGGAATTTTAAATTTAGTTTTTAAACAACAAAATTTGGGTTTTAAATGGACTTGTTATTTACCAAAAAAGCTACACATGCGAACACAGGGGTGTAAAAGCAATACTGTAAAAACTACTTTGCATCGTCTTGACTGGGGAGGAGGTACGTGACTCGCCTTCCTCCTCCTTCTTTCCCTCCTTCCCCCCGCCCAACATTTTTCCAAGTATCTTTTCTTTCTATTACACCAGCTGTTCCTGTACTGCTTATTTTTAAATAACAGTCCCTTAAACCAATTGTTTGTTTAAAAAAGTAAAATTTAAGTTATTTAATAAAAAAAAAATTAAATGAAAAAAATTCACCAGGGCACCACTAGCCCCCATAATTTCATCCCTAGGGGGCCCAAAAGCGGTTTGGGATTTTTTTTTCAATTCAAAATTACGTCTAAAGGAGCTTTTCAAAACTATGTTTATGAATTTTATTTTTAAAAATTATAATATTATTTTTTTATTTTGAAAAATTTTGGGTCCCCCTTATGTTTTTTTAAAAAAATTTAAAATTTTTTTATCTTAAATTAAAGTAAAAGGGGGCTAAAGCCCCTTAAAATTCTCTAAGAAAAGATATGCACCTTGAATTTTTACGATGTGAAAATTTACCCATGCCCCCACGATAGCCTACAAATGCACCCGCCCGAAGTATTTCTGACGCTAAATGTCAGAGAATCCCTGCCCCTGGATTTCAGAATGGAAAAAGGGGCTTTTGGTGAAGGTGTAAAGAAGGAGACGGGGAGGGGTATAGAGGGTAAAGGGTTTGGGGGGAAACGGGGGGTTGGTGGGTTTTTAGGGGGTGGGGAAAAGGGGGCTAAATTTAATAAAACAGGGTTGGTGGGAAGGAGAGGGGGGGAACCCGGGGGAGGGTTTTTTTAAAGAAGGGGGGGGTGTTTTGGTGGGGAAAGGGGTTGGGGGGGGGGGGGGTTTGGGGGTTAAAAAGGGGGGGGGTGAAGACCCCATAATTAAAGGGAGGGGAGGGGAAAAAGGGGGGGAGGGGGGGGGAGGGGGGCGAAAGTTAGGACAAGGGATGGGATCAGGGGGGGGGGGGAAGGTTTAATTAGAAAGGGGGGGAAGGCAAGGGGTGAAAAAGGGGGGGGAAAAAAGGGGGCCTAAATTTCTTTCGTGAAGTACGACGGTCACGATGGCAAACCACAAAATTTCGATGCGTTTCCCGGCTTTTTGATGGGTGGGGGTAAAAAAATCGGGGCCTCCCAAAATTTTTTGGGGGCAAATTTTTGTGGCCCGGAAGGGGTTTCCATTCCCCATTTTGGCCCCCAACCAGGAAGGGGGGCCTCCAGCAGTTTGCGCGTTTTTGGTTCTTTTGGGAATGGTGGGGGCTTTAAAGAAAAAACAGGGGTCTCATAATTTTTTCAGCAAAAAATTTGTTCAAAAAAAATTTCGCTTTTAATTTTGATTTTTAATCCCAGGGAAATGCTTTGGGCCCCCCAATTTTTCGGGGAAAAAAGGAAATTTTGTTTTCATGTGTTTCGGCCCTTTTTTTCTTTAATAAAAATGAAAATTCTTGAATATAAAACTTCTTATTTTAAATTTTATCAAATTTAAAGTTTTAACTTTTAAAGGGTTTCGGGAAAAGGTATAAAAATCTCACATTTTTATTTGTTTTTTCATTCGAAAATTGTTTAAAAAACAACCCCGTTTTAAAACTTTTGCATAAAATAAAACTTTCCCATTTTTAAATTTGGGGCAAAATTCAAATTTGCCCCACATTCGCCGGGAAAATTTTTGCAACGAAGAAAGGGGTTTTTCGGTAAGGGAAGAAAGAAAACCCCGGGAATTTTGTCTTTTAAAAATTTTTCTATTTTTTTTTCCACACCCACCCCCCCACCCACAAAAATTTTAAAAACACACCCATTCCCACCTTTCTACATAACAAAAAACCCCAATTTAAAAAAAGACAAAATTCTTTGATTTTTTTTTTAAATTTCGGGGCTTTGCCAAAATTATGGCAAACAAAAACTTTTTATCCCCGGGAAAAAAGAGTTCAAGCAAATTTTTTGTCCCCCCAAAAGCCTTTCTTTATGTTGCCTCCGGGGGAAAAAAACCCCAACCCCAAACCCACACATCCCCCAATTACACCCCAACAACCCCCCAAGGGACCACCATAACTTCTCCACCCAACCCAACAAACCCCCCCCCCACCCCCAAAACCCAAAGAACCAAAAAAATCGAAATAATTTAAAAAATAAATAAGAAAAGGGTGAATTTAAAAATAACCAAAAAGTATAGCCTTTTAATAATAAAAGGGGGAAATAAAACTAATAAAAATAAAATAAAAAAAAAAAGAAAAACAATACTAAGGGAAACTTTAAAAATAATTTTTATTTGGTTTTAAAAAAATTTTTTTTGACTCCCTGGGGGGAAAAATTTCCAGGCCTTTCCGTGGCTGCAACCCCTTTAACCGGGTAGTTCGACTCTACCAGGCGTTCCCCTCCATAGGTGCAGTGGGGGTTTGCCCAAATTTTTTTTTCTTTTTTTTGGTCTTTTATAATCAATTTCTGTTTAAAAAAAAAGTTGAAAAAAATATCCAAAACCCAATCCCCAAAAAATTCCATNAAATATTTTTTACATGTAATTGGGCATGTAAAATTCGGCGATGTTCACACTGTTTCTAAGACAGTACTGCTGCGTCTGGCAAACGCTTGTCAAAATACAATAAGAAAATGCCGGGGGAAAAAAACGAAGAATAAAGAATGCCGAAATCGGCCTGTTGCTGCGACAATGTAGGTTATAATTGTGGAGGCGACATGCCGCGGCGGGGAGTGGGGGGGGGGGAGATTGTGGCGGGAAGATTGTGGCGGGAAGATTGAATCAAAACATTACCACTTCACGCGTCGACTCATTGCACTTCCAGGCTTTCTATCTGATTGATACACAATAATAACAGGAAAATATGACTGCCTAGGTATGATACTTCTAAACATTCGTTATTGACTTTTATAATATCATAGAGTAGATTTACCTCGCCTCCTCACTAACCTCCATGGTTATTTGGTTATATACAATGTTTTACCAGAATCAGGCTTCTATACAATATACATATAGAAGAAAATCGTTCTTAATATTATACTTTTGTGTTTTAAGTGCAGTGGAATAAGCCCATATTTTGTTTTCCAGTAGACCAACTTATTATCAAAAAAGTGAGTTAAAACTGCCAGCGACCCCTGGCATTTCGAGTTCCAGATCTCTCTAATTGTGTGGGGAAGTTTGGTGCTGTCGTAAAATAATACCAAAGTGAGTTCGCTGTTCATCTGCATATTTACCAAATAAATTGGTAATAATGGACGAGATTTTTTGCGGTCGTTTTTCCCAGAGACCAACTATTTTTTCCTTGGCCTACAATAGGTCCTTGTTCTAATGGAGACCGTTTATTTTGCGGACCCCCCCCCCAAAAAAAAAAAAACATACTTTGTGGTTAAGGTTAGGTTAGGTTTCATTAAACCTAAAAGGTTAGGTTAAGTTTCATTATTTTTTTTTTTTTATTTTTTATTTTTTTTTTATTTTTTTTGCGCAAAATAAAATACTCCATTAGAACAACGCCTATTGTAGGCCAAGAAAAATAGTCGGTGTCTCTGAAAACGACCGCGAAACTCATAATACCTTGTTGCCATTACGAGCGAGAGAGAGAGAGAGAGAGAGAGAGAGAGAGAGAGAGAGAGATGAGAGAGGGGAGAAAAGAATAATCTTTAATATCACACTTTAAAACCTTTTGAGCACTGACGGACAGTATAATTACAGACAAAATCACATTAGTTAGTAAATAAAACTATAAATACCTAAAACTGCCTGACTTCTACTACTACCACCACCACCACCACTACTACTACTACTGCTACTACTACTAACTGCTACTACGGCTACTACTACTACTACTACTACTACTACTACTAGCACCACTACTACACTACCATTACTACCGATATTTTTCCCTCTCCTTGTAAAAAAAAATCTGCAGAAATACAATCTTGGTATGGTCTATAATAGCACTCATTAGACGGAAAGAAAATGTAGAGTCAATATGAGAATAAACAAGATGAGAAAAATATAAATGGAGTATATTATATAACAAAAATTGGCGTATTATTATAAAAAGAAAAATGAAAGAAAAGAAAAGAGAAAATTGAAGTTTTTATCAAAAAAGCGTGTCATAATTAATTGAGTGAAGATTAAAAAAAATACATACGGTAGTTTAAAAATGATGGCGATAATAATAATAATAATGATAACAATAATGATGATGATGGTAATAATAATGACAATATATATAATTATGAAAATGATAATACCGAAATTAGTCACATAATTAACAAAAATGGTGTTAATGCAAGAAGAAAAAGGTTACATCATCATCATCATCATCATCATCATCATCATCATCATCATCATCATCATCATCATCATCATCATCATCCTTCTGTTTAAAGTCAGATTTTCCCTAATGTCTTTAGAGGTTAGAATATTTATATCATATTTTTTTTACCATTGATTTTTGAGGCTTTGTTCTGATCATCATCCAAATCATTCTTCGTTTTTCCTTCCTCCCCCTTCCTCTAAATCACTATTATCGTGTCTCCTTTGTATTAATTATATAGTAACATTATTAAAGTGATGATATTATAAAACCTGCAACACGCACGCACGCACGCACGCACGCACGCACGCACGCACGCACGCACGCACGCACGCACGCACGCACACTAATAAGTTTTGATATGTATAGAGCTTTAAAAATGGACAGACTATTTACACACCACACACAGCACGCACGCACACGCACACACACACACACACACACACACACACACCCCACACACAACTAACACGAATAAATTGTGAAAATGTATAGAGCTTTTAAATGGACAGACTATTTACACACACACACAAAACACACACAACACACATATATACACATATATACACACACACACACACACACACACGAGGCATCAAACATATATGAAGAATAAGTTTTCCCGGGTTTGTTTGTTATTATTTTCTCCTCCTTTTTCTTTATTCTCTTCTCCTCCTAGTTTTGGTCCTCCTATCTTATTCTTCCCTGATTATAATGTCTCCTTTATTTATTTATTGCTTATTCTCCCATTTCCGAAGCAGAGATATGAAGAGAGAGGAGGAGGGGAGGGGGAAGAATAAGAGAGGAGGGCAATACGATGACGACGACGAGGACGAAAATCCAGACGAAGACATGATCGCCGGGACGGGTCTGCAGGAGTGGAGAAACCCCGGGGTGTGGCGGGGTGTGGCGAGGTGTAGCGGGGTGTGCAACAGTGTGGTGGGGTGTGACTGCGTGTGGCGGGGTGGGGCATGGTGTGGTGGGGTGTAGCGGGGTGTGGGATGGTGTGGTGGGGTTGTGGTGGGGTGTGGTGGGGTGTGGTAGGGTGGGAGTGGGGGTGGTTGGGTGTTGTGGGGGTGTTAGCGGGGTGTTGGGGGGTGTGGTGGGGTGTTGCGTCGCAGGGCACCCTTCAGAAGGGGGTGAGCAGGATTCCTTCCTGTTGCATCGTGGTCCTGCTTGAAGGAGACCAACCCTGTCGATGGTGTTTTTGTTAGTATTATTTGTTTACTACTGTTATTGTTTTAGACATAGTGACAGGTGTAAAAAAAAGGTGAAGAAAGGAGACAAAGGGCTGGGAAGCGAGTACTTATTCCCGACTAGTATTCCTCTGAAGAAGCCCAGTAGAGGCAAAATATTATAGTCCAGTCAAATTATAAATACCTAGAACAAATTGCTTCAGAAGGTTTTTTTTTGCTTTGACTGGTTCATTGGACCCCACTGAACATCATATCGAAAGTTTCTAAAATTTCCCCCCCCTAAGTGCCAATTTGCATAAATTCAAGAGGGCCCCATGTCAAAATTAATGAAGCAAACTTTTTCTGGGTGTTTTGGGGCCCCATAATGTATTCCCAACGATAGGAATGTGATAAATCTAAAATAAGGAAATTCCTCTGTATGAGTCACTATGAGTAGTATTATATGTCATGACGTAGCCCTGTTTTTTTACGAAAAAGACTTTTTGTACCTTTTTTTGTAATTCCCTGTAAATTTTTTTTTTTTTGATTGCTGTTTCTTTAGCCCTAGAACCTCTTGGGGCCCAATACTACTACTTATTGCAATAAACAGCTGCACTACTTACCGTGATTACAAGTCCGTGTCGCCCTCACCCCGTAATAGCTGTGCTATTGGAACAGCATCACCACGCATTCATCAGGCATTTGTACATTTCGGCCTTGTTTTCGGGCAGTGCATCTGTTTGTGAGCAGCCCCCTTTACAATGGCACTTTAAAACGAAAATATTCGGGGGGCGGGCTGACGTCCTTTGTTCGGGCAAAATTTTTGCCCGCGACCTCCCATCCCAATCTACCCCCCTCAATGCACAGTCCCACCCTTTTGAACCAAACATTTAGCGGGTAAAAGGCTCATATATGTGGTACTTCCGGGCACCAGGTGGGTGGAAGTTTTTGATCTTACGCTGGAAGCAACCTCATACTTTGTCCTTGAATTTCCTTATCCTCAGTGAACTAAGGACTCTGTGTTTTGCCCCCCGTATAATTTACAGCCCTTCTCCCCCGGGGTTTTTCATCCCCACGGGGGAAAAACCCAACACTTCTCCAGCTGCTTTGCAAACAAGTGTTTGACATCCCCTTTTTTGGAAGGTGTCCCTTACAACCCCGTACAATCTCGAATTTGTGTCACAACCCCCAATGGATGGATGAGGGTAAATACCCCAAAGCTTTTCCCCCCAGAGAAGCGCAAAGCATTGATCTGCCACTCTCTAATTTTAGTTTTTTCGGGTTCATGTTTTGTCCGATCGAAAGTCAATCACCATGTCCTCTTCGCGGGTGACAGTAACCCCCAAGGGTCGGTGTTTTCCGAAACATGTGTAGCAAAATTTTTTGCCATTCACCCCATCTGCAATCAAAAGATCAGCGTCACCTTTTAGTGCATGTTTTTATACCCTGGGTTTGGAGTTTTTTCCCCAACAGGGAAAATTTATGAATTTTTGCATTTTTGGGCGTTCCCAAAATGTTCCTTTTCGACTTTAGCCATGCTGCCAGTGAAGAACACCTGTGGACCAACTGCACCCCTTTTATCGCCTGAGAGAGTCAAAATTTTGTGGAGCTGTCCGTTTCATTCCATCGAAAAAAGACAAATTGGGTTTGCAAAAAGGTTTACATACTTTTTCGTACGTAGAAGCTATAGAGTCAAAGTTTTACCCCTTTTCCAGGGGAATCTAGTAAAAGAGAACATCCATCGAGGACATTTTACACTGGTTTGCTGTCACGCGTCTGCTGGCCTTCATTTGATGAAGTGGACGGGACGCATCAGCAGTTGTGGCTTGTTTTCTTGGCGGGGAAAGGGCCGGTTTTTTCAAACAATGTGTCGGTGCGCAGAAAGTTTTATATTTTAAAAAGAGCCAAGCTTTGTCACGTTTTTAGCTGAATTAGCAGCCCCTGAAAGGAAGTGAGGTCAATTTTCAGTTTTTCGCCAAACCCCAAACCCGCTGTTTTAGTCCCATTCTTTTATTTTTCCTCCTTTTGAAGGGCAAAGTCAAATTCGTTTTTCCATCTTTTTTCCAAGTAGCTTTTTCCCACTTTTCCCTTGCTTCATGGGGTTACACGAGGGACTTGCATCACGCCAGTGGCTACGCTTGCAAAGCTCCCTTTTTGACACGAATGGGGTTTTTTAGTCATTGAGGTACGAAGATCTCGTAAGTGTCTTTTTGATCGCGTTCCTTTTGCAACAAAAAAGGGCCTTATGTGACACTAGTACTGAGTTTCACCGAATTCCTGCATCGATTATTGAGTCCACAGGCGGGGATTGAAGAACCGCGGTCCGTGCTTCTTTCCATACCCCCGGCCCCCTTGTCAACCCCCTGTGGGTTTTTATTGTCCGCTAAGAGCCCCGTTCGATGACTAGGGCACTAGGCAACCCAGCCCAGAAGCGGTCATGCGCCGGATGACAAAAAAGACCAGAACGAATGTTTTAGACTCAGGGTTTTTTTTTTTCAATTCCACATACCGAAGATGACTGCAATGGAATTAGCCTTATTTTATAGATTGATATCACATTCCTATTGTTGGCAATACATTTTTGGGGGCCCAAAACCAACCCCGAAAAAAGTTTTTCTGTACATTGAATTTTGACATGGGGGCCATCTTGAATTTATGCAATTGGGCCCTTAGGGGGGCGTAAATTTTTAGATAACTTTTGATATGATGTAAGGGGACCGGGGGAAACTATTTAAAAAAAAAAAACCTTCTGAAGCAATTTTTTCTAGGTCGGCCATATTCCTAGTTTGATGGACAATAGTCGGGAATAAGTACCCTACCCAGCCCGTGTCTCTTCATCACCTGTTTTTTGTATTGTTTCTTTATATTTTTTTTTATTTTACATTCTATTTCATTTTTAATATCATTATTTTTATCACTTATTATTTTACCTTTTTATCATCATTATTATTTTAGCAATAGAATTACATCAACCACAGCAAAAACAAAATTTTACTAAAACAAATAACAACTACTCTCACTATATACACTCTAAATATACTATACTACTACACTAATAATAAAAAATAATAATAATAATATAAAAATACAAGACTGACCGTGTTTTCCAACCCGGGGGGCGCCCCAATGGGGTCTAAGCATAATCACAAGGGATTTGGGAGTCATGAGGTCGGGGGTCGAAAATTTTAAACAAGGGGTTTTTGAAAAATGGGTTTTTTTGATCTCCAGTCTTCTATAAAGGCTTTTGTTAGTAAGCGCAGAACTTAAGACAAGCTGAAGCTCAAAGTTTCTGTCTTTTCCCCCCCCTCTTTGGGAATTTTCAGCTACAAAGGGTTTGGGGTTTTTAATGAAAAACTGGCCCACTGAAAAAAAAACCGGGTTTTTTTGGAAAAATGCAGAAACTGGGAGCAAATTTCCATGACAGACTCCCTGATTGCTTTGGAGGGCGTTTTTTGATTTTTGTTCAAACTTTCCGGGTTTTTTTTAAGAAACAGAAAATGCAAAAATCAAGTTTTTTTTTGTTCTTTTCTTTTGGCCCCCTTTAAAAAAAAAAATTTTGGCAAGGGAATTTTTCCCCCCCGGGGGCTGACAAAAATCAAAGAAAGGGGTTTTTTTAAAAAATTTTTCGACACCCTATAATTATAAAAGCAAAGATTTTT
>JACEEZ010013735.1:2500-12500 GCA_016584305.1 Chionoecetes opilio
TTTTTTTATCTTCAGGAGAATGGCTTGAAGCAGCGTCAGGCAACCTATGTGTTTAAAGGGATAACACAACATAGGAGTCTTTTTTTTTTCGTCGTAAGAACATTGTGCTCCGCCTTGTCTTAGCTCACGTTTATTCTCTTTGTATGAATATTGGATTTTCTTCGTCGTAAAGGGATTTGGGGATCGGGAGTTAAAATACGAGGGAGTGTTTGGTTAGCTGCTTAGGAAAGACGTGTTTGATTATACATGTTTTAGTAGTGTCATTTATATATTGTTCCATAGTAATATTTAATGCCGGCAGCGTGTTGAGGCAATGGTGTTTTCAGACCCAACCTTGTATCCTATTTTTGATCTGTTTCATTGCTTGTTAACGTCTTTTTTTCCTTTCATTCGTTATATCATATTGATATCGAAATAGTTCTTTAAAGCTGAGCATCTCTCCCAATGTGAAAGACTTATGATATATACATTTTTTATGCTTACTTTCAGAAACCATTTTTTCTTTGCAGTGTAGCTAAATTTCTGAACACTGATAGAGGCTGGTGCTTGTATCCGCGTCGAGGCTCTGATTATGGGAGCCGCGGCCCTAGAGCGGGAGATGAGGTGACCTTGACCGCGTGGTGGTCACAGCTATAATTGTCTGCAGCATTGGGTGATTCAAGTTCCCATGACCGAGGTAATTGTCGATTTGCCGTGTCGTGCTCCATTAGCTGTTTGTGCGGTGACCAAGGCAACAGCAGGAAAGGGGTGTTCTCTTTTTATTGTTTTAACGTTTTTTTTTTATGGATTTCACTTTTTTTTTACTGATTTAACGTTTTTTTTTATGGATTTAACTTTTTTTTTTACTGATTTAACGTTTTTTTAATTTTGATTGATTTAAACTTTTTTTTTTTTTGATTGAACGTATCTTGTTTTTTGTTTTTATTTATTACATATTTCCCTTTTTTTTCTCTCCCTCTTCGCTCTCGAGGCCAGGCGAACCGTAAAGCGATATTGAGGGCGTGCAGCGGGTCGTGGCGAGGCTGGCAGGTGTCGCGTTATGGCGGTACCTTCAGACACACGGCTCCCGACGTCCCCCCCCCCCCCCCCCCCCCCCCCCCCCCCCCACCGCACCCGAGTAGCAAGAAGCGCCGAGTACCAGGAAGCAAGTCGTTGATCTTTATTAATCGGTCGGCGGATGTGAGAATCGAACCCAAGATTATGATGGAGGGATTAAACCACTCCGCCACGTCCTTACTTTAACTCACTTCTCTTTGCATTAATTTCTCTTCGCATTAATTTCTCTTTGCATTAATTTCTCTTTGCATTAATTTCTCTTTGCATTAGTGTTACCTTAATACCTTCCGCTGATAATGTAAATGAAAAAAATCTGATATTGAGTTAAGACGAATCCTTAAACTTACTTCTCTTTGCCTTTTACATTGATGCCTTCCGCTGATAAAATAAGTGAACAAAATCTGATATTGGGTTAAGACGAATCCGTTGAGTCCCAGAGCGAAACGAAAGAAATGAAAGAAGGAAAGAAAAAGTGAAAGAAATTTGATATTCTTTGCCTTTTACCTTACTACCTTCCGTTGATGATATAGGTGAACAAAATCTGATATTGGGTTAAGACGAATCCGTTGAGTCACAGAGGGAAACGCGAGGCTGAAGGGAGATGGTTCGAGGAGCGGACCGGAGGCACACCCCTTGTCACGGCGCCCCGGCCATCACGACGCCCATGTCCTGGGTATTGGAGGGCGCGAGGAAATAGTGGCTGGCGATCTATCAGTGGCGGAAGCGGCAAGAACATCAGTAGTGACTCGTATTGATAGCGATTGTGAGGAGTTGGTGGTGGTGGTGGTGGTGGCGGTGGTGGTGGTGGTGGTGGTGGTGGTGGTGGTGGTGATGGCAGTGGTGGTGGTGGTGGTGGATGGCAGTGGTAGTGGTGGTGGTGGTGGTGGTGGTGGTGGTGGTGGTGTGGTGGTGGTTTGGGGGTGGTGGTGATGGCAGTGGTGGTGGGGTGGTGGTGGTGGTGGTGGTGGTGGTGGTGGTGGTGGTGGTGATGGGGCTGCAATGGTGGTGGTGGTGGTGGTGGTGGTGGTGGTGATGGCGGTGGTGGTGGTGGTGGTGGTGTTGGTGGTGATGGTGGCTGCAGTGGTGGTGGTGGTGGTGGTGGTGGTGGTGGTGGTGGTGGTGGTGGTGTTGGTGGTGATGGTGGCTGCAGTGGTGGTGGTGATGGTGGTGGTGGCGGCGGTGGTGGTGGGGGTGGTGATGGGGGTGGTGGTGGTGGTGGTGTTGGCGGTGGTGGTGGTGTTGACGGTGGTGGTGGTGTTGACGGTGGTGGTGGTGGCGGTGGTGGTGTTGGTGGTGGTGGTGGTGGTGGTGGTGGTGGTGGTGGTGGCAGTGGTGGTTGTGGCAGTGGTGGTGTGGCTGCGGTGGTGGTGGTGGTGGTGGTGGTGGTGGCAGTGGTGGTGGTGGTGGTGGTGGTGGTGGTGGTTGTGGTTGGTGTGGCTGTGATGGTGGTGGCGGTGGTGGTGGTGGCGGTGGTGATGGTGGTGGTGGAGATGGTGGTGGTTATGATGATGATGGAGGCAGTGGCTGTGGTTGGTGTGGCTGCGGTGGTGGCGGCGACCCGAGATGCGGTGTAGTGATGCATGGGGGCAATATTTCCACTTACACCTCCATAAATCTTAGCGTGGATATTTACGGCCCATAAATATTCTTGGCCAGGTAATGATACTGTCGGAAGTAAGGCAATAAATAGTGTCTCTCCTCAAACTTCAAGCGTCAAGTCTTCCAAGTAGCTTCCATCTGGTACTCTCTCGCACTCACTCGATCTCCCTCGCCCTCTCGCAGTCCACACGATTCCACGACTGTTGTAATTAAAAAAGATCTAAGGCATCGGGTCCATAAAAGAGTCTCGGCTCAATGGACCGCGGCTTGTATATAAGTAATGTATAATTTACTTTATGTATGCTATGTTAAGTCATAGACCACTGTATACCTGGACTGCGCACGGAATATCGGCCCGTCGCACAAAGGGCTGAAGTCGGAGGGCCGCTCGGATTCATATATATAATATATATATATATATATATATATATATATATATATATATATATAATATATTATATAATATATATATATATATATATATATATATATATATATATATATATATATATATATAATATATATATATATATATATATATATATATATATATATATATATATATATATATACGGATCATATAGACTGGTTTATCAGTATATATGATATACTGTAATCTTCGTAAATGTTTGTTCTATAATATTATCAAATAAAAAACAGTAAAACACGCTAAAGAAATGCCATTACGCGACTATGAAGAAATATGCATGAACTTAATATTCACTTCAACTCTTCGCCATTTAAAACTTTGCGAGTCAACTTTTTATCATGAAGGATATCAATAGAAGCGCACTTTTATTAGCTTTCCATTGCTATATTTCGTTATCTGGTAAATTAATTAGAACCATGCATAAATTAGCGTTAAATAAATAAATAAAATCATCAATCGGGTAATTTTCCCGATTGATGAGGTTATTTATTTAGTCAACGCTAATTTATACATGGTACTAATTCATTTATCAGAAAACGAAATATATAAGTAAATAAATAACATCATCAATCGGGAAAATTACCCGATTGATGATTTTATTTATTTATTTAACGCTAATTTATGCATGGTTCTAATTAATTTATCAGATAACAAAATATAGCAATGGAAAGCTAATAAAATTGCACTTCTATTGATACCCTTCATGATAAAAGTTGACTCGCAAAGTTTTAAATGGCGAAGAGTTGAAGTGAATATTAAGTTCATGCATATTTCTTCATAGTCGCGTAATGGCATTTCTTTAGCGTGTTTTACTGTTTTTTATTTGATAATATTATAGAACAAACATTTACGAAGATTACAGTATGTCATATATACTGATAAACCAGTCTATATGATAGTCCATAGACCATTATATCTCTTTGTCGGGCGCCCCGCAGGCCCCTATGCAGCCCCGCAATTCAAAACATTGTCGCGTGAACAGTCCAGGTATACAGTGGTCTATGGTTAAGCCTAATAAAACAATCAATCAATCAATAAATCTCGAGACACACCACCTAAACGAGTCTTATCTCAGAATGTATAATCTTCTTATTTGTTCAGTTATTTTACATAAGAACATCAGAAAATAAGGAAGCTACAAGAGGCCTAGAGACCTACACGTGGTAGTTCCTGTGTTTTTTCCTGTATTCCTATGTATTTTCTTTGCGTTAGGGATACAGCGTAATGCAGCAGACTCCATCATCTCCTCCCGCGTGATATACTGACGTGGGTATATCGGGCGAGGCTCTTAACGTGTGTTGGGAATGTTATAATCTGTGAACAGTTACTAAGATAAGAAACCTATGCAAGGAAGATAATAACCTATAGGTGCTATAGGCTAAATAAATCAAAATAAAATAAAAACTGTGACTTCGGCATGATAGAGACTCGAGGAATTGCGAGACTGCTCTTGCGCCCAAATTCTGTTCACAACGCTATTTCTTTCAATTTTCCACTGCGCTTTTGGCTCTTCCATAACCCTGTCCTCCCGTACCCTCACAGCACGAGACCGAAGAGATTTCCGGGGTTCACCAGCCCATTTGTTAAGCCACTAGCAAGGGAGAGGACCTCGCCTTCGATTTCTTAAGGGTAACATGCATTCTCCAACCTACGCCCCTGTTTATTTAGACGATATTGGTTACCATGGTGTTGCCTCTTGATCGTGCGATGCTCCTGAACTTGAATAAAAGGAAGAAAGGAAGAGTTGTAGGCGTGAGGGATGCAAGTAACACCTCATGAATCACTGGGTTAGTTTTCACCTCGTGACTCGTGCACTGAGGGCAAAGGAGGATAATGCTATAACTGCAATTTACTGAGGTATGTTATGGGCTTCCAAGGGGATATATAGTGTCTGTAGAAGGTGCAGAAGGCGTTACAAGTCTTGTGAAAAGCGTAGATTAAAAAAAGAATAGGGAGAAACTGGTTCACAAATAGGGTAGTAGATGATTGGAATGGACTCAGTCGTCAGGTAGTTAGTGTGGAGTCAATATCGAGTTTTAAAAGGAGGCTAGACAATTTCATGGATGGGGATGAAAGGTGGATGTAGGTAGTGTTAAGTTACAAGAACTACCACGTGTAGGTCTCACAGCCTCTTGTAGCTTCCTTATGTTCTTATGTAAGGTTCTGTTGTCCTGAGCGGCAAGTTTCGTGTCTCCATGGCGGCAAGTTTCGTGTTAGCCAAACATTGTGGCTTTTTTTGTATACTCTATATTTTTACATAATGTTCGCTCATTTTGGAGATCAGGAGGTAATTCCCGTGTGGCCGGTATTAGCATGTTATTATAGTGCATTACGAGGGCGTTAGGGCAATATACTCCCACATTACCTGCTATGACCCTCGAAGAAAGTCATAAGTGATGGTACTGGGATACAAACCCTCCCTTTATACGTAGCTATACCACGCCTTGCCCTCCCTCCCTCCTCCACTCCTCTCTCTCTTCCTTCCCTCTGTCACTCTTCTTGTTACTTCTTCTCTCTTACTTCTCTTCTCTGTTACTCTTCATACTCACATTATTTCCCTTTTCCACTCATTGTACTTTTTCTTGTCTTTTCTTCCTTTACCTTCATTTACTGACCGAAATCAAATGACGCAACACAACAACTGATACATACACAATAACATTTTCCAATACTTCGATTTCAAGTATATAATTATCATGATAAAAGCGTGCTAAAGGGTAATCAACCTCCTATGATAAACAGACGAGGATGTGTCAGCCAGGCAGCCCTCACAGACACCACTTATACGTGCTTCGAGCCAACTAAGAGGCTATCGGAAGGGAATTGCGTGTCGTGTATGTAAAACTTTAGGGTGTTTCATACCATAATACGATACGATACGATAACCGATTTAGAGAATGAGATGCTGATGCCGAAGGTGCTGGAGTGGCTAACACGGTAAAGGGATAAAGGGAGCGCCTAGATTATACGAAAACTAACTTGATGTACCGTTTTGCTATTGACCGCCATCGTCGAGAGCTTTTGTGTACTTGAATTTTAAAGCGCAAATTTCTGTGTTTATAGCTAATTCAGGCTATCCGAATGCCCTGAAGAAGGTACTGTACGTGTTATTTTTATATAGGCAAGGGTCGTCTCTCACAGTCAAGTCACACAAGGCAAAATCTAGAAGAAGTTCGTGTATCCCTTTTGGGTGTTCGTGAGGCAAAAGTCGGTAGTGACGATAAGGCCAAGACTGATTGGGTTCATGTCGCAATGTGCTGCATGAGAGATTTGACCCATGCAACCACCACTCTAAGACAACTCAAACTTTTTTTTAAATCAAAGCCTTCTGTTATTTAATGTGTTTTTTAAAGTTATTTATTCGGTATGTTTATTAGTTCTATAATGGTGTTGTGGTATGTCGTGTCAACCAGTCAACCACTACTCGAAGACGATTCAAACTTTTACGAATCAATGTTTCTTTAAGTTATTCATTCGGTAAGTGTATTGAGTTCATGACGGTATAGTGCTGTAGTGTTTTTTAAGTGATCTCTTCGGTATGTGTATTGAGTTCATAATGGTGTTGTAGTGTGTAGTGTTCTTACCACCAGCATCCCAACCCTCCGACGCCTCTGATTTAACCCCTTGATGCCCAGAACGTAATTTTCATTGTAATTTGGTTACCATTAGACGATTTTGAGTGAATATAAGCAATATTTTATAGGTATGACCTGTTTAGTATCCTTATCGACTAACTCATTTGGTATATGCAGTTACTTTTCGTAGTTTTATGCCTAACAACATACATTTTTTTATGCAGCAAAGGAAAGATCTGGGGGTGAAGGGGTTAAGGGTGTGGCACTTCCCTAATGAAAGCTATCACGCAAGACGAAGCGGCTCATTTGTAGGCTGCATAGGAAAGCAAATAGCCAAGCCAGGGACGAGCATCGCGTGAGGGAAGCCACTAAGGCAACCATAAGCCATTAACACGGGAGTAAAAGGCTGCCATTGCCACGGAAGAATTACTAATAAGGAAATTCAGCGTGACTCCTGAGGCGGATTTGTCTTGTAGTTAGAAGAATTGCTCGGATTCAGAAATATTATGGCAGTCTGATTGTTAGACTGAATATTATGGCAGTCTGATTGTTAGACTGAATATTATGGTAGTCTGATTGTTAGACTGAATATTATGGCAGTTTGATTGTTAGACTGAATATTATGGCAGTCTGATTGTTAGACTGAATATTATGGCAGTCTGATTGTTAGACTGAATATTATGGCAGACTGATTGTTAGACTGAATATTATGGCAGACTGATTGTTAGACTGAATATTATGGCCGTCTGATTGTAAGACTGAATATTATGGCAGTCTGATTGTTAGATCTGATATTTATGCTAGATGTTGTTGTGATGTTATGTGCGTCTGATGTGTAGTGTATGTATGTGCAGTTGTTGTTGTTTAGATTTTGTGTCTGATTGTGTGTGTGTGTGTGTGTGTGTGTGTGTGTGTGTGTGTGTGTGTGTGTGTGTGTGTGTGTGTGTGTGTGTGTGTGTGTGTGTGTGTGTGTGTGTGTGTGTGTGTGTGTGTGTGTGTGTGTGTGTGTGTGTGTGTGTGTGTGTGTGTGTGTGTGTGTGTGTGTGTGTGTGTGTGTGTGTGTGTGTGTGTGTGGTGTGTGTGTGTGTGTGTGTGTGTGTGTGTGTGTGTGTGTGTGTGTGTGTGTGTGTGTGTGTGTGTGTGTGTGTGTGTGTGTGTGTGTGTGTGTGTGTGTGTGTGTGTGTGTGTGATACCAGTTATATATCTTGACGAATTATACATATATGCAAGAAAAAAAAGTAAAAAAGAAATAGAAGTGAAGCACGTGAACAATGTAAAAAATTTAATAACGGCCAATCCAATACCAACGTTATAAAAAATGTAAAGACGAGTTACAAAAAATCAAGAAAAAAGGCGAAATAGAAGAAGAGGCACAGATAAAAAAGGCAATCCACTTCTTCAGTCTCATCAACTGTCAGAGACTCAATTTCCACAGCGTTAAGAGTCAGTGCAGCAGAAGAAACAAGACTGAAGGGATGAAAAAATAAATAGACGATTAACTATCCAAAAAAGAGAGGAAATAGTTTTTGTGCCTCGCCCTTGTAATTGACTGTCTTGCTTTTTTTATTGTCAACCTGGAGGAGGAGGAGGAGGAGGAGGAGGAGGAGGAGGAGGAGGAGGAGGAGGAGGAGGAGGAATACAAAGGAATACAAAGGAAACACAAACAGAACAGACCGATAGGTCCTTACAAGACTGTTGCTTTAACTACACAAACACTAACTAGATAATAAGAGAGAAAGGAATAGGAAGTAGAAGGCCTCCTCCTCACCCCCCCCATCCCTCCAGCCGAAGCGGGCCCGGGAAAAAAGAAGTGAAAACCATGCAATATAGAAAAACTGCATGGAATTGTGAGGAAAGTTGAAAGCTGTAATCTATGGCTAATACTACTAGTTTGTGGGGGTAGGTTTAGTGCTTGATAGATAGGTCATGTTATGTGTTTTTTTGTAATGGTGTGAACACAGTGTGGAGGTTCAAGGGTGGTGCGGCAGCCTTCCCTGGCGCTTTCTTGGGAGGCAGCGTCAATCAGGCCCAGCTCCGTTCAATCCACTGCGGATTGTGTACTTTCCATGTAGGACGCCGTACACTTCAAGCCTCCTGCAGCAGTGACCCCTGGTACCTTAAATCCGATGGTGGCCCACTAACTGTCAGGACCCTAACTGAACCACAGCCCGTCACAGGTCGAGAGTAGTAGTGGAAACCCGTTAACTCGGGGGGCTATCTGTGTGTGTTATGAGGTTAAGTAGTGGTGTGTGTAGGCTCAGTGTGGAAGTTCACGGGTGGTGCGGCAGCCTTGCCTGGCGCTTTCTTGGGAGGCAGCAGTCAATCAGGCCCCAGCTCCGTTTCAATCCACTGCGGTAGTGCACTTTCCAAGTAGGACGCCGTGCACTTCAATGCCCCCTGCAGCAGTGACCCCTGGTATAAATCCCGATGGTGGTCACAAAACTGACAGGGCCCTTACTGAACACACCCCGTCACAGGTCAAAAGTTTTTAGTAGTGACCGTTTACTCGGGGCTGTTTTGAGACGTTTTGGGAGGGGTTGTGTAGACCCGACTCGCAATCTTTTTTACGCAAGGAGAGTAAGTTTCAGAGGCCCGCGAGATAAATTATTATTTCCCAGATAAACAGTGACAACCGGGGATTTGATATGAAATATTTTTCGAGGCGACTTTTAAATGATTCTATTGTATTTGAGTTTACTACGTCCCGGGCGGCAGCCCATTCCATACGTTTACAACACGGTTTGTGAAGAAGTACTTTGGCTTTTGTTCGTTACAAACCGTTTCCTGCTTATTTTAAATCCGTTGTTCTAGTTGAGCTTGACCGGTCTAGCGTGAAAAAAAATTTTCTGGGACTACGTTCGTAAATCCGTTGAAGATTTTAAATACTTCGATGAGGTCACCTCTTATCCTTCGTTTTGTTAGTGGGAATAAGTTAAGTTCTTTGAGCCGTTCTGTACGATTTATTTCGCAATCTAGGTATCATTTTGGTTACTCTGCGCTGTATTTTTCTAGTTTTCTATGTCCTTTTATAATAAGGTGACCCGATTGCACACAGTATTCTAGATGGGGGCGAACAAGCGAGTTAAAAAGAGTGAGATAACTTTTTCAGATTTGAAACTGAAAGTCGTCCCAAAAAAGCCAACCCAAATTTTTTTGCAGTTTTTACTACCTCATAATTTGGTTATTCGGTTGAGATCTTTCGAGATTATAACGCCTAAATCTTTTCTTTATCAACACTTGTTAGTTGGAAATCGTTCATCACGTAACTTTTATGAGGGTTGTTATTACCGATATGTAGTACATGGCATTGTCAAGGTTGAAATTCATTTGCCATGTTTTT
>JACEEZ010013735.1:15000-17500 GCA_016584305.1 Chionoecetes opilio
GTGGGGAAAAGGAGATAATATTTCAAGGCTCCGATATTTACTGCCTGATTACTTCCCTCGTGCCTCCTGCCACGTCTGCCGCCCCGCCACCTGGGATGCCGCCCTCACCGTAATGCCGCCCCTCATTACCGTTATGAGCCTTCCTAATGGGCCTGCGTAGTATCTTGCCGCCTCTCACACCAGCAGGGACGTAAGGTTGATGTTCTCTTCTCTTAAGTTGTGTAGTTTCTTTTCTTAGTTTGTGAAGAACTCATAATAAAAGACAGGAAAAAAGGAATGCTAACCTTCATGTGACCTGTTGAACTGTGACCTACTCCGGCGGGTCAGGATCTAAGAACTCGCTGAAGATGACGCAGAAATACACATACAAAGTAAAAAAAATCAAATCTACAGTAGAAACTTAATCTAAAAAACCCAGAAAAAAACAGCAACCAATAAAATCTACAGTAGAAAGTAAGTAGTAGTCTCTTTTCTTAGTTTGTGTAACAGTGGAGAAAAAACAGTTTCAAGCAACGAAGGAAAAAAAATGCAGTTGCAAGCAAAGTAGGAAAGAAAATGCAGATTCAAGTATTATTATTAATGGGGCCGCGTAGTATCTTCTCGCCTCTTATAACAGCAGGGACGTAAGGTTAATGTTTCCTTCTCTTAGTTTGTGTAGCGGTAGGGAATAAAATTTGATGCAGTTTTAAGCAAAGTAGGAAAGAAAATGCAGATTCAAGTATTTTTAATGGGCCTGCGTAGTATCTTGCCGCCTCTCACAACAGCAGGGACGTAAGGTTGATGTTCCCTTCTCTTAGTTCGTGTAGTTTTTTTTCTTAGTCTGTGTAGCAGTGGGGAAAAAATGAAGTTTCAAGCAACGAAGGAAAGAAAAAGCACAGTTTCAAGTACTTTGAATGGTGTTGGGTAGTATCTTCTCACCTCTTATAACAGCAGGGACGTAAGGTTAATGTTCTCTTAGTTTGTGTAGCGGTGGGGAATAAATGCAGTTTCAAGCAACATAGGAAAGAAAATGCAGTTTCAAGTATTTGTTTTCCCACAACAAGGAAAAAACATTATCTGCGATGGAAGAAAAATTTGAATATACTGATTTTGAAAGGCAACGTAATATTGAGATACGAAATGAATAGAAACGAGACGCGAATCCACGACTTTGTAAAGGTTCTGTCAATACGGAGCCGATACGAGAAAAACCTCAAAATTTAATGTAGGTTCATGTGGTCTATTTGTTCTTATATGTCATGTAGGTCCTATCTTGGTTCAAAAGGGCGAATGTCTTATTGTTTTCCTTCTGTAATGAAACATAAAAATTATAGTCTACTAGCCGCAAAGCCGCCCGCCGCGGACTTTTTGGCTAGTTCCTGCGGAGGGCTATTAGTGGTGGGCCTTTGGCCCACCACCTGTGTTTGGTGGGCCGAAGGCCCACCAAACACGGACTCTCCAGATAGCCCCTTCTAACTTTCCTGAAATCACGGATGTAGAAATGTATTTATTACCCCCACCCATTCACTCACCCATTACCCATCACCCCCCACCCATTCACTCACCCATTACCCATCACCCTCCACCCATTCACTCACCCATTACCCATCACCCCCCACCTATTCCCTCACCCATCACCCATCATCCCCAACCCATCACCCCCCACCCATTCACTCACCCATCACCCCACACCCATTACCCATCACCTCACCCATTCACTCACCCATTACCCATCCCCCTACATCAAGGTTTCCTCAATTCTCGCAACCCACTTTTTTTCACAATTATCGCTAATAGGCTGCTAAAAAAAAGAAAAAAAAAGTGATCGGATCATCTCATAATTGGGCTTAAAACCTTCCCCTGGTCAACCCGGTTCCAAAAATGTGCCATATGAGGTGATTGCGCCACGGGGGGCGGAACCTATACCAGACACACACACACACACACACACACAGACAGACACACTTTCGCTTATATTTACCATTATCCATCACCCCCACCTATTCCCTCACCCATCACCCATCACCCCCAACCCATCACCCCCCACCCATTCACTCACCCATCACCCCAACCCATTACCCATCACCCCACCCATTCACTCACCCATTACCCATCACCCTACATCAAGGTTTCCTCAATTCTCGCAACCCACTTTTTTTTTTCACAATTATCGCTAATAGGCTAGTAAAAAAAAAAAAAAAAAAAAAAGATCGGATCATCTCATAATTGGGCTTAAAACCTTCCCCTGGTCAACCCGGTTCCAAAAATGTGCCATATGAGTTGATTGCGCCACGGGGGGCGGAACCTATACCAGACACACACACACACACACACACACACACACACACACACACACACACACACACACACACACACACACACAGACAGACAGACACACTTTTGCTTATATTATTATAGATTACCCATCACCCCCACCTATTCCCTCACCCATCACCATCACCCCCAACCCATCACCCCCCACCCATTCACTCACCCATCACCCCACACCCATTACCCATCA